>VZSE01007906.1:147930-160430 GCA_013398275.1 Promerops cafer
GTCTCAGGTCCAAGGCTCCTAGAGAAGAAATGCAGTTTTCATTCTCTAATGCAGCAAAGGTGCAAGGTTGAACAACAAGAGCCTAATTAAAGTGCTGGACTGAAAAATCAATACACATCAATATACACCAGACATTATACTAAACAGCTGAAAATATTTTTCAGAGCAGCACAGAATGTGAGCCAGCATGAACTTCTTTTCCTTTCCCTTGCTTGTTTTGGGTTTGCAGTTTGACAACACACACACAGACTAAAGAGTTGTTTTGCTGTCAGGAAAAACCTATAATTAAACTTTTACACTTGCCCCTTTTTCGAAGTGCTGCCTTAAAAATATAGAGCTGCTCACCATGTTCAGCAGCTCTCCAGAGAAAAAGCCACACTTCTCTGAGTATTTGAATCTATTTTATGGCTGCCCGTCCAAACCGCCGAGCTTTTCCCATTGCAGCCAGCGCCATGGGCCACGGAAGCGTTCCCGTCCAAAGATGGGAGTGTATAAAGCACGTGGGCCAGCTGCAGCGGCATCGAGCCAGAGGCGTTCACACGCTGCTCCAGCCCTCGCTCCGTCGCTGTCCTGCCTCAGCCAGGAGCCCACAAACCAGCCTGCACTAATTTCTCCCCCGTGCCATCGATACCGGCGACCTTTTATCTGTTCATCTGTAGAGGAGGCGAGCACAGGGCCACCTGTGGTCACCATGGAAACGGCGGGATTTGCTGACTATATTCTTTTCCTTGATGCATGTTAAAGACTATTGGCAAGCAGAGGGACACCTGAGCCAAGGTGAGCTGATTAGGGGGTCTTGAACTAGTTGAGATAACTCTTAAATTTTAATCAGTGCATTCTCTTATTTGCTGCCAAAAAAAATTTTGATGATAAATAAATGCCAGTTTAGTGCATGCATGGCTGCAATTCAGCCATGGCCACAAACTTTGCCCAGGTTACACGGGCAATGTAACACAAAATATCGCCAGAGACATTGGGTGAACCAGATTTGCCTCTTGCTTCTTGAACCTCTTTATCTGGAAGCTGATGGGGTCCTCTGCAACCACTCACTAGCAGAGGTGCACCAAACAGAGCAGCAGTGGGGGAGCTCTGCCCTGTTCTTGGGACCCACAGCCAAGCCCAGGGGCTGCTGGTGGGTGCAGGGGCACGAGCTCCAGGGCAGTTCTGGTGCATAGAAGGGGTTGTTTGACAAGCTCAGTGTGCTCTGCCAGGGGTTTTTCTGCTATATAAAATAGGCCTCAGTTACATTTAGTGTTTCCCTACTTTCCCGTGTAAAGGCAGTACATAACTGTAGTGTGAGGTCACCTGGGGCCCAGAGGTCAGAGCTCAGGGGCTTGACAAATGAAAGGTTAGAGCTCATGTCTTGGGCAACAACACATAGGAACTAATAAACCAGCATCAACCCACCCCCCCACCCCAGCTGGGTTTTGGTCCACTTCTGATGCACCGATCCATAAGAATTCCCTGCCCTGCAGTGCTACAATTGTAAATAGCCAAGATACAGAATATTAAATAGAAGTGAAGGCACAATAACCCTTCACTTCTTTTCATTCAGAAAACAAATGTGCAATGTACCAGCCTCATGAAAACAAACTCTTTGGGTGGGTGTTATATTTTTCTAGTAGATAGTAGAAAAACAAAAATGCAGTTTGCAGGTAAAGAAAATTAGTCACGTGATCAGCTGGATGGAAAGGGAGACAGAGGAACAGAGAAAGTGCATGTAAAATAGGAAAAGATAAAGAAGAATATTTTACCTTTATTTTGAAGAGACATTGCTGTTTTAAAATTACTTAATATTTGTAATTATCCCTCAGCCTGTACAGATCTCTGTAGATATGCATGTATCACTCCTATGCATGCATCTGAACAAGCTGAACCACAGCTCAATTTTTCTCCTCAAGGTGAGGTGAGAAAGAGGTGGGTGCAAGGTGCCTGGGGCAGAGCTGTGGGCAGCTCCAGGTGCCTCAGCCTGAAGAGCTCATGAGATGCCCCAGACAGGCCCTGGTGGACCAGTGGGGAATTGTCCAATGGGTCTCTCCCCCTGCAGCTCCCCTGCGTGCTGGGCAGGCCATTGCCTTGCTAAGGGAGCACCTATGTCCTGTGTCTAAGAATGATGGCAAGGGGGAGGATGAAGAGGAGAAGGGGTGAAGAAGAGATGTAACATGTCCAGTCTAGAGATCCAATTTGGGGCAACCTTCACCCCTTACCTCCTAATTCTCCATCCTCTCTTTCCTTGCACCTCGTTACTCACAGGGCTGTCAAATCTGGACTCCAGCCTGCTAGATTAAGGACTGTAAGTTTATTTAAAAGGAAACAAAACAAAAACACACCAGTTTTGCTCATTACTGGCAGCCATCACGATGGCTCTCTGCAGGACCACACAGGGAGCAGAGGCAGTGGCATGCTGACAATTAGCTGGCCCGTCAGCACGAGCTTGGAGCACTGCAGGGTTTGGATGCTGCAGAGCCTTTTCCAGTGCTAACAAGGAGCTGGGCTGTCTTTGCTGATGCACAGTTTTATAGTGTGCCACTCCGCCCCAAATCCTCCTGCAGCCAAGCCCCGTTCCAAGGTCGCTGCCTGCCTGGGGGTGTGCAGCCTCTCAGTTCCGTGGGGACTCCAGGGGAGAGGAGATGGTGCCCAGGGGTGTGTGCTGGTACCTGCTGGTACCTGCTGGGCTGCTCACCTGCACTGTGCCAGGGGTGGGCACCCACTGCACAGTGCCTGAGGATCCAGTCAGGGTGTAAGAGAGCCACCTCCACACAGGGGTGCTGCCCTGAGATGTCAGGGCAACGAATCAGCCACCTGGGCTGTGGCTGAGGGTCTCTGTGTGGGATAGGTGGTCTCTGTCCAAAGGAACTGGAATAGGATTTTACTTTCTGTCCTTTACTTTCCATTGCAAGGCACAAACAGGCTCTTTTGGAGATATCTGGCTGCATTTTGCATTCCTTTTTTTTCTAGACTTGAGTTGATGAGCATTGCCCAGAAGAAAAATTATGTCCTGAACAAAAATGGGGAAATTCTTATGCATAAAATTCAGCTGAGCCATGACCCATAAAGGACCTCACACTGCTGATACTGCGTCTGGCAATCAAGTTACACAATTCAGCTGTAAAAAAAATAACAGATGCAGTTAGTTTAACTCACTAAAAATGATAAACCTATGAAGGGACATAGAACATTTAGAGTCATCTTTGAAATCAGTGTGGTGATTGCACTCACATGTGCCCACTCAAATAAATTGCTCCCCCACAATAAGAATTCCTCACATGCCAGCTGCCAGGGACTTTAGGAATACCCTTCAGCCTGGTTGCCTGGAGAAGATTCCAGGTAAGTCAAATGACTATTTGCATGCATTATCTTGTTGAACTGTGACAGTTTTAAACTCAGACTAAGCTGCTGTATCTTATTCTGTGACTAGGTAGACAATGTCATATCACTGATGAGAAGAAAGTCTTTATTTTTGACTATCTCTGCTTCTAACTTGAACTGTGGAGAACTCCAAGCCTCCACTTAGGGAGTGAGATCCTCAAGGTGTACAGACCCTGAGCAAAGATTAGCACACACACGCGCGTGCACATTTTTGTGTATAAATACATTTAAAAATGTGCCGACACACAGCTGAACCTGTCTGCAAGGACGAGGCAGACCTAGGCACCTACCTCTGGTTGATACTGAACCCAAAACGTGGCTCTACGTGTGTGTATAAAGCACAGTGTAATTTGTCTCAGGGAAGTCTTGTGCCTTTTCCCGATGCGGTTCAACCCCCGCTCGCTGGCTGGCCGGGCTGCTGCTACAGCTGCTCAGGCTCTTGCGTGCCTTCAGGCTTTCATTCCAAGAGCACTTCTGGTGCCAGAGGGTTTTGGCAGCAGTTGTAATGTGAATGATTACTTCCATTGAGGAAACCATCGGTGATAACAGCGATGAGAAGGTGTGTGTGGTGTAAACCACAGCTTGCTGAGGGCATTAGAGCATGGGGGTATGCAAGGACAGGCTCTAGGTGCTGCTGGGGAGGAAGCCGCTCTGCAAATAAAATAATGGCATGTTAGTAGGGGAGTGAACATGTTAAACAGAGTTTAACCCCTGCGAATAAAATGTTTCCAGACTTGGCCTGAGCTAGGTGTTCACTCAGCTAATGAAAACACCATACCCCTCTGTCTAACCAAGCTGGTGTATTCACCAGGCATGGCTGTGAAAGGAGATATATTTTGGCCACTTCTGTTGCCATGTTGCCTAATACCAATGTGGACATTATAAACCGAAGCAGTATTTAAGCTGCTGGTAACTTAAATTTTATTTTCTTAGCCAGCTGCCCAAGCCAGCTGACATGCTGATCAGTATCTGCTGCAGCCTGGGAATAATCTGGCCCCAGCTCCTTGGGCAGGGAAGTAAATCCTTACTGACATCAATGAACTGAAAAATTCTGAGGTCTGGCAGTGACAAAGGGAATAGTGAATGAAAGCAGTATTTCCTTATATTGATCTACCTTTCCTGCTCATCTACTAATAATGTTAGCTGTTTACCCTCTGTAATAAGCTGTGATAGGTGCTTTCACTTGCATTAGCTTTCCAGTTCTCCCAGTATGCAGGAAACAAGGAGCCCCCAAATAAAGGAGCTGGCTAGAACCACATAAAATTAGGCATGTTAATATTTTAAAGTTTGCAATTCAACCACTTGTGTGATTGATTGCATATTTAGGTCTTGATTTTACTCCCAAGATTTTATCCACGTGATATTTAAAGAGCCTTGAACCCAAATTACTAGACAGGGGAACACATGGGAAGGGAGCCCTTCTATAGCCATTTTCTGGGTTTTTGGAGATTCCTCTACATGGGGAATTCAGGGATACACCAGCTTTGTATCAGCTCTGCATTCCTTACCATTTGAAGGGCATTGGATTTTAATCTGCTTTTTATATTTCTGCTTTGACTGGTATTTCTCAGGCTTGTATTGTGTATCATTGAGGGTAGTAATGTGTGCCCATTTTATCCCAAAAGTAAATGCTGTTCATTAAGTTGTCAGTAGAGATTTGGCACATTTTAAAGATATGGGACTGCTTCTGAGTAGCACCTACACACAGGAGGATTCCGCAGCCTGAAGAAAGCGCAGATGACAAAAAGTGAGTACAGCAAAGGTTTATAAGATCAAGAGTGTCATGGAAATAATTATTTGGAACAAGAATGTCAGAACTCAGTGCATGTTCACATAACATGGAGTGAAATTGTGGAATTAAATGCCCTTGGATGTTGTGGATATCAAAACTTTACATGGACTTAAAAACTGATTATACGAAGTCATGGATGGGGAGGTGAGGGAAAATCTATTAGAGACTATAAAAAATAATCAGGATACCAGCCCTGTCTCAGTAGACTGGAGCTGCTGGGTGCAAGAAGCTGGCAAGTTGTGCTGTAGAAGCAGCAGCATCTAGACACCCTTTTCTGGTCTCTTTCATAACGGTCTGCTGCTGGTGGAGAAGGAGCAATGCCTTCCCTAGACAGGACAATTGCTCTAGTCCCATATATACTGTAGCTCAGGCTCAGTTAAAAAAACCAATTAAACCCCAGAGAAACACAGATACATACCTTATTAACAGCTTGGGTGCCTGCTGCTGGGACAAGTGAAGATGTGTGCCTGTCCTGAGGGGTGGGGAGCTGATGTTAAGCACACCTTGACAGGGAGCTGTATTATGCTGGTCAGCAGGGATCCTTAATGCTCATAACAAGACAAGTTGGTCTTTGCTGAAGGAGAAACCAGCACAACAAGTTAGAGGACTTTTTTTGCGAAGATTCTACGTTTCAATTCCTTTCAGTTCGATACAAATTAGAAAAGAAATAGTTCTATATGTAGACTAAATCTCTAGCACTTGCAGGCTCTGTCCTCTTAGCTCACAGGCTGCAGTGTCCTGGCCACAGGCCCCTGTTCAGGTCTGGGGGAGCCAGACAGCTTGAAGCAATGATATTTTAAATACCCTCAAGAAGAACAATTGGAGCCTGCTCCTCAGACCCCACAGATGACTGAGTTCACTTAAATTAACAGTACTTAAATTATACCAGTTTTTAAGAGTTCTAGCAAACTGGTCACAGATATGCAAATTCTATGAATAGAAGTCAGTTAAATCCAAAAGTGAAATACACAACCCAGATAGCCAAAAAAAGAGGTCACTACATAAAACCTACTCTGCCATGCTCATATTTCACCTTTTTGCATTTTGCTGGTGTAATAGGAGGGTCCTATGTGAAGGTGAGAATGTTGTTTCCTTCTTTTTTATACACAGAGTAAGACTTTGGTCAATAAATATTAATTAGAAAAAAGTATTTAATCTAGAGTACTTTCTCATGGTGCTGAGTTCTGGATGTGAGTTAGAGAAGGACAGAAAGGCTAAAGACACAAACCTGAGGCAGAATGAGGGATTGCAAAGAACGTAGTTGTATGCCAAGACCAGAGCTAGCAAAGACAGACTAAACCAAATGAATTTGAGATAATTCGCAAGGATAGGACTACCAAGAAAAATATACACATTAGTGAAATCAGAGGTTTAGGTGAATCTGAAGAAACTGCTTTCAATTTATCACATTTGCCATTCCAGTAGTTCATTGGACTTTTTCCCCGTAGTAGTTTCCCATGTTTATTTTGGCACTTGTGGGGAAAATGTCAATGAGAGAACTACTGTTAATGTGCCCTGCTGTGTGATGTTGAGTTATTCCAGTACCACGGCAGCTATTTTCCAGCAGATTAACATTCAGATACTGGGGGAGTTCACTCAGTTCTTATAAATCTGTATAGAAATTTTATTAACGTATAACTTTTTTTATTTGGTGGGCCACCTATGAAATGAAAACAGATTGCTTACATTTTTGAAAGATAGAAGAAAAATTTTTTTAAGTGAATAAAAATATATGCTTTTCTGGAAAGCTTAAAGTGCTAATCTCTGAAACAGTGGCACTGGGGTATTCAGCTCTTTTTTTGGAAAAAAAATAAAAAGCCAAACCAGACAGACCTGCAAAACCCCACAAGTTAATTGTCTCCTTATTGGATTATTTTTTTCCCATTTTTTGTTTGCATTAAGAGAAATACGTCATCACAAAAAATAGATTTAAAAAAAAAGGATGGGTACAAAATTAAGGCACAAGGTTGGCACTTGGGAGATCTGTTTTCGGTTCCTGGCTCTGTCAAACATTTCCTATGTGACCTTGTAAATGTCACTTTTGAGCATGTAAAACCATCTGGCCTGATCTAGTGAAACATGTATTTAATTTTAAGATGCAAGTAGTTCCACTTACATCTCACACGCTCAAATTTAAAGACAAGTTTACATGCTTTGCTGGTCGGGAGCCACGGTGCTCAGCCTCTTGCAGGGAGAAGGATTCCCCCTCTGCCTCCAGCACCCCAGCAGCAGAGAGAGCCAAGGGAGAGTTGGGCTCTCTGGCTCCAAGCTCTCCGGAGCAGAGGCAGTGACTCCCTGTGCACGTGCAGCAGCAGCACAGTGGGGTTTCCTTTCTGAGGGCAGGAGCAATGCCTAGAACTGCTTTGGATAAAAGCTGTAAATTCAGATGCCTTCATTGCAAATAAAAATCTGCGTTTAGGCACTGGAACACTGGCCTGGTTTTTCAGAGTTGCTGAGCAACCAACGCTCTCATCAGGCTAAGAACCCACAAATGTTTTGTGATTCAGAAAATTAGGTCACTTTTTTGGAGGCTAAAAATAGATTTTGAACCCCAATTTCAAAACTTGAAACTTTGCATTTTTGTCTTAAATGTACCATAAATATCCTGTCCCTTGCCACTATAGTTAGCCAACTCCAACTTCATATAAAATTCAAACTGAGAGGCAAAAATACCCTCATTTAACCATTTCACTGTTTGCTAAATGTAATTAAAAGGAGTAGAATTCCACTGAGACATTTTAAATAATGTATATAATATACATATGTGTGTACACATGTTTTTAATGTACATCGTATATACAATGTTATTTTATGGCATAGCAGATGTTTCTTAATTCCCTGACACCATGTACTGGAGTAAGATTATGCCAGCCTGTTTTATTATGAATAATGTGCTTGCTCTGTCATTAAGTGGGTTATTAAAGACATAAACAAAGTTTTATGCCCTGCTTTTCAACAGCTGTTGGTGGTCTACAAAGTGATAATCCCGCTTTCAGCAAATATTCTTAGGCTTAAAACTAAAATAAATAGATTTCATGGGCAACCAGTTGACTCATGAGTGGGCAGATGGTAACTCTGTGACATCTCCAGCGTCATGGAAGCAGCAATGGCATTACTTCTAAGAAAAGCAGAGACTGGGAATGAGATGGCTGCTCTGTACATAATTTCTTCTTCCAACCACACTGTAACTCCTATACTAAGCAAACAACCCTGACTGGCATTTATTTCAGCAGCAACAGCAGGGGAGAAAAAAATTTAACAGCAAATGTTTATTTTAAATAAACAAATAAAGATGTCACACAAACACACAAAAATCCAGTACATGTGACAATAGCTGGTTTTTCTCTTCCTGATGAATTATGTGGCACAGCCACAGTTGCAAATCCTGTAACCTCAGCTTTGGAGAAAATCATCTGACTGGGTTGGATAACTTCACACGAAAGGGTAGAGGGGACAGTAAAGGTTAGGTGTCCGTGTTCCGCCACGGGCGCGGTAGCTGTTAATTTAAACGGATGTGACCCCTACATGACAAAGCTCCAAAGGTGTGTGGGGAAGAGGGTTTATTCTTATAAATAGGACTGATGCCAGGTCAACCAGCCCCCCTTGCTTTGGACTTCCTAAAGAAAACAGCTTCAGACAGCTGAGCAGAAGAGTTATGGAGAGTGCTGAGATAGGAAATATCTACAGTTCCTGATATATTATGATTGGCCCCGGGAATGAGGAAGCCGGGAGACGAAGGTAGTCCTGAAGGGTGCTAAACTGTACGGCGCTAATGTACACAACAACATCCTCATACAAGCAGATGTTTAAAAAAAAAAAGGAAGGGGGATGGAAATTGTATTTAGACCACGTTGCACTCACCCTAGGGAGGAAAACTAAAAAAAGAGAGAATGTGGAACCAATTTTCAAGCTTGAGCAACTGAGAGTCTATTAAATGATTCTGTCATCAACATGAGATGAGAAAAAAAAGTAATAATTTATACAACAAATTGGGTAATTGTAGCTGCACGGACAAATGATATTTCTTCCCTGATAACTGAATAAACATTGTTACAAGAGGAAGGTTATGAGGAAATAGCCACTTTAGTGAACTACAAGCACCAGGTCCCCTGCTTTTGTTCATATTAAAAGACAGGCATTGAGGACTTAGGGACATATACGCTCTTGATCACAAATATTTTGATTTACTTTGCTTCTTTTTTTTAGGAAGCATATTTGACTTGTTAAAAATGGGCCCAGCATCATATAACTAGAAGCAATCTCAGCATGATTACTGCATCATGCCAAACTCAAGTGAATTTCTTTTCTAAGAGATAGCAATGTAAACGTAAGGAATTACAGGAACAACCTGGAACCCACACAATTCTCTTGTTCATTGACTCTATTGTTTTCTTAATTATGAGCTGCATAAAAAGTAACAAAACAAACAGCACAAACTTGTAGTAGATACATAGAGAAAACAAATAGTGGGAAGAGAGTGGAAGCAATGGCAAGTTGGAGTAACGTGGGGTGTAAGACAATAACTTCTGGGTCCTCATCATTAATACTGTAATAATGCAGTGGTCAGCCAGGGTCAGTGGAAGGACCAAGAGAGCAAATACAAAACAGTGAAAACTCAGTGTACAGAGCACGTGTGGGAATGCACAGATAGAATGGTTAAATTCCAAAGTTTCGGGGCCTTCACATTTTTATTTTCTTTTCTGTCACAGACTTCCTGTGGGATGCTGGGAAAGTCACTTAATGGCTTTTACGCCTTTGTATTGTTCTATTCAAGATTATACTGGATTTTGCCTGTGGAGACCAGGCCTTTAGTGCCAGAAACCTTTCTAGAAGGGTCACTGCTGGAGTAAAATTTCTTTAAAAACTTAACCTCGGAATTTGCAACATGCAATACTGACCTCAAAACTCACTACCCTTCAAATCAGGACAACTCTCTACAGATTTACTTGGCAGGGTTCTTCTAAAGTACAAGCCCAACTAAGAACTCACCTTCCTTGGGGAAAGACGAAAAATTCAGTTCCCTGGCCAGGGCATGAACATCCCACGCAGTGATGCACTCCCCATGTCTGAGGAGCAGGGTGCAGAACAAGGCTGAGTTAAGGGCTCCATTGTGTGAGGTGTTAAATCACTCCCCGTCAGCAGCCCCACGCGTGTGCTCAGAGATCAGCGCTTGCCAAGGGCTGCGCTGGCAAAGAGCTCAGCTCCCTGTGATCAAGGTTGGCTTTGAGAGACTGAAACGAGAGCAGGTAGAATGTGAAAAGCATTTTTGCTAGGATCAATTTTCTGTCTATCTTTTAATGCGTGCTTCCATCTATTTGAATACAAGCATGTGTGTAAACAAGCCAGTCCCCACCCCCACCATGTCTGAAATGAAAAATAATAAAAATATATTTACATAGCTTAAACATTAGGCTATTAAAAAGCTATAGTCAGTATAACAGAGGGGAAAAAATTACAAAGAATGATTTGCATAGCAAACACATTTCACAGCTGTTTTGGACAAATGCCCTTGGTAAATATGTTTAAAGTCATGTACAACAAGAATATTTTATCACAAGTAACCATGTTTTAATAAACACTTAGTCTTTTTGTATTTCATTCTTTCTCATCATAATAATAGAAATATAACACCATATATCACTGTAAAACACATTTCCACATAAATGCTGATAAGCACAAAATATTTTTCATCATTTACATTTTAACTGTAATAATATATGGCAGGATTAAAGCTGCATCCATCATGTGTCTAACTAACCTTGCTGTAATGAATTTTTAAATGTAATGGTTTCTGTCACAAAGTAAAATCATACATAATATCTTTTGACACAGTATGCTGGTATACGCAAGGTTTTAAAATGTAAATGCAACTTCATTTTTAATTAGATTTATAAACTCGAATCACTGTTTTCTTAACTATAAACCAAGGGGTAAGGGAAAAGTGTGGGTCTGTGTCAAGCCTGCAAGTTTTTTCAAAGTGCCTTTCTCACAGGAAACATGCACATCCAGCATGCAGAAAGCGAGTCGCACCAGAAACAAAGGATTATCAAAATCATAGGGAACTAAAGCTCTTTAGGCTGCCTGAAGGCCTCCTCTGGTAGCCGGGTGCCCGCCCGGTGGTGGGGCTGGGGCTGGGGCTCTGCCTGGGTGCAGGGGAGGGTGAGATGAGGACTGGCATGTCCCCACACAGCCCCCTTCCCTGGCGCTGCTTGAAATAACAAATAATCCCGCTCGCAAGAGGAGAATCATTAAAAATAATTTGCAGGAGCTTTCTGTTCTGCGAGCCCTTTTTTTGATACAATATTTCCTTCAGTGATTATCGCTGTGGACATGTTCCTGCCATATGGATGGGAGCCGGGCGAGGAGGCGGCTCAATACCTGAGTGGTTAATTAAGAGCTGTTGCTGGGCCACAAGAAGCAGGTTTGAAATCCCTCTTCACTCACCGACAATGAGTAGCTTTTTTAGCAGCAGAAGTCACTGGGGACAGCCAGAAGCGCAGGGTAATTATTTGAGATAACACAGAGCTGAAGAGCGGGCGCGTGTGTGTGCGGGTGCGTGCGGGGGTGCGCGGCTGCGGGGGGAGGCACCTCCGACAGGAGGGCACAGCACAGGAAAGTCTATAATAAAAAGGTCAACATCTCCTATTTTTCTGTACAGTGTCGGCAGTCTGTAATGCCTTTTTAGAATGAATGACAATGGATTTATCTTTTCTAAAAATTTTTTTCCTCTCTTTTCTAAACGAATCTAATTCTATATTCAAACTTTGCAATGGTGAGTGCAGGTCCTGGAGGCCAATCTGGATGAGCTGCTCTCACTTTATCAGCTCAGATGCTGAAATGACTTTGAATGCGTTGTTGCAAAATAGCAGTAATTTCAACATTAACTTGTGTAACCCTGTGCTCTCAAGAACAAAGAAAAAGCAGTGAACTGAAAGCCATGAATGAAATGAAGAAAGTCCGTAAGTTCTTAGAAAATTGGGGCTAGATTCTCAGCAGGGTAAATCAGCTTACTGCCACAGGAACAGGGAACACTATTTTGGTTGTAAATGAGCAACTCATCCAATCCAGCTGCAGATCTGGTTTTTGGCCATGACATTGCTTGTGGGCAGGGGGGTCTGGGTTATTATTTATGCCATTTAAAACATAAACCAAGGCTCAAAGGGACAGTGATTTCAGGGATGATCTTGCTGCAGTGTATCCTGTTCATTATTTTTCTCAAAAATGTATAGAGGAATGAGAACTTTCAGAGGTTTTCTTTAATGAACTGTATTTTTGTAAATGTTTCATATCCAAAATATTTATGAAGTCAAGTTGCCATTCAGTTACAGCACTGTCCAAT
>VZSE01007906.1:165430-187930 GCA_013398275.1 Promerops cafer
GTGCTGGCTAGCTTTAGAGTGCCAAATACAAGCAAACTCAGTGAGCCTCCATAGCACCACCTGTCATGAAATGGCTTTCAAAGCAGCTACAAGCCTTGTACAACCTTGTACCATTCACCTTCCCCACCCACCATCACTCAAACAACAGCTCTTCATAAACTCGCCTGTACTGAACCCAGGAAAGAGGGGTTCAGGAACTGAAGGTGGGCAGAGATGATAAACATTCATAATTCTAGCATGCTGCCATTAGTGATGGGCCATTGCTTTAGGATTTCCAGCATCTGAAACACTGACTGGGCCCTGATTCTTATGCTGTGATAGCCATCAATTAGCATCCTATTAAATAGTACTCCAATAGAGAACACATTATGCCTAATGGCCAATGTGGAATCAGGAGGAATTAGTAAAATAGGGTTCAATAAAATGCAAACCATAAAGATAAGCTGCTGAAGATTGGATCTGATTTTTGTCTCTATGTTCAAAGAAATAAATGGCCACTACAATAAACTTCTCTCTGCCCCTCCCCTTACCACCCTGAGTGCACAGCATGCCACAGGATGCTGGCAGGAGCGGGCACTAGGGCTGAGAGTGCTGGAGTGTGCCACTTGGAGAAAAAAACAAAACCTAAACATCACGTGATTTTTCATATCCACGCAAAACACACAGTTTTGATGGCCCTTTTTAAGATCTTGATGAACTGGGGAGGCCCTGTGTGCCCAAAACTGATCTGATGCACGAGGAAGTGATGTGAACTACTCTTAGCTGCTTTCTGCAGTAAAGCAAGCTCTGTCACACTTCTCTCTGCTCTCCTGTAGCGTGGAGGGGGGAAACAAGGTTTTACTGAATAGGGGCCAAAATCTGCCATCCTCATTTAAGCAGAAATCCCATTCAGGTTTCAACAGCATCTTTCCCTCAATTTCACCACCAGCAGTCAGTCACCTTTGGGATTGTGCCGCCCAGAGTAGGTGTGCCAGAGAAAAGCAGCCTCTCGATTCCAGCTTCTGCAGGCTATTCACACCTGTACATTTACCACATATTTTACATTTCAGAAGTAGTTTGCTCATGTTATTTTGAAGTTGTGTGTGAGGCTCGGGCTGTGCCAGGCCTGGCTCAGAGCTCAGTGCAGTGCTCCAGACAAACAGCACAGAGAGCCCCACTAAGGATCTTCAAAGCATCAAGGCCCTACGTGCACGTAAGGACACAACTCCAGCTCCTTCCCCTGCAGATGCTGCTCTCCGAGTTGCCATGGAGTCATTGGCTCACTCGGAATCAACTGTCTGCACAAATGACTCATCTTGCTACCAAAAATCTATGTGTAGAGATTGTTATTAAGAATCCAATATTAATCAAGCCATGGTATTGGAGTTGTCACAGTTATTTCCTGCTCTAAGCACAGCAAGTAATGATGTTGTATTATTTCAAATATCATGGTAAAAGAAGTGTGGGTAAATATTAATTTTTTCACAGGAAAAAATTATGTTGCACCTCAGTAAATACTGAGGTGGGAAAAGCAATCTGGGAGTATACAGGGAACTGAAAAAACCCAACATTTTTTCAAAGATCATTCATTTGCTCATTGGCATGGCTGTCAAACATCTGTACTGCTTTCACTGGGTAAATCCTGCGTTTTGCACTGGTCCTGGAGTATCCAAACATTTGGTGTACAGAGTATTGCTGTAGAGCCCTTTATGGCTGCAAAGATTCATTACATTTTTAAAACGAAAAATGCATAAGCAAAATTCTTACATTACCTTTCAATGCATATTTTTCAAATCATGTTTTATGCGAGAATTAGTTTAAAGCCATTTGGATTGTTTATGTTTATTTAATCTAAGACTCTTTAGGCTAAGTATATCAAAGGCAATTCAAATAAGTCCCCGTTGCCAGTGCATGAAGAGATGATGCTATCAGTACACACAAATAAATGATAGTTGCTTCTTATAGTGAAACTGTTGGGCTACAGGTTGATAATTCTAAGACTGAAACTTTAAGAGATTCAAAAGCTCCATAAAGTTAATTGTGGCTGCATTTCTGTGCTGCTTGCCCCAGTCTGGAGTTTTCTGCTTTTAAAAAATTTCTAACCAAGTCTGCTCACTTTTTACTTTTTTTTTCTTTAAACCAGACTCTCTTAAAAACCAGGTAACCCCACCAAGAAACCCTTACCCCCCAGGCACCTCAGTTTCATTTTCAGATTGGAGTTCATATTTGATTTTATCTGTAAATGAAAATAAGTGTATTGCATTCTCCCTTCATTTGCACGGCAAAGCAATCCTGCAGATTAGATTGGCACAAGAAACAATTCCCTCCCATCTTAGAAGATACTACAGATTTAAAAAATCAGGTTGGGATCTGATGGTTCAAACTTTAACACAGGTGTATGGGAAACCTTACAGCAAAGCTGCCCTCAGAACACCTGACTCGGGGCAGTGCTGTTTGCCCCCCCCTTTCTGAGCACTCTATTTACAGGCTAACAGTTAAAGAATAAAAAAAACAACCCAAAGATAGGAACAGCAGAACATTTGACACCTTACCAAAAATAAAAATGTTGCAACATAATAATTTACTAGGACAGATACATAACTTTGGAAATTCATTGCTCTTCTTACTGACTTTGTAGAGCAAACAGGTAGAACAGAACTCAAAAAGGCTGGGATAAAGCAAAAGTATGTAACATACTTCAATGGGCTAACTATATATTCATTGAAAATTACAAATTTGGCTTCATAAAATACAGATGTCTAGGACATGTGATAGCTACCACAGAAATTGCTGTAATAATTACACAAAATTATGACTAATTACTAGTATATACAGGGTGTTTCACCTTATCAGATGGTATATTCCCACACCTAGGAGCAGATATAACATGCAGTAAATACAGGAATCAAGATTCCATGCCACACATTCCTCTTCCTGTTGACTGTTATGGACCTGAGGAACAGATCTAAAGATCTTTAATTAATACTAATAATTGATTAGCAGATCAGAAACAATGACAACTACTTACCTGCATTTTGCGAAACCTGTGGAGAAGTTCTGCTGGTTTTGTTTCACACTAGAATGATAACACAGCCTGTTAAGTGGTCTTGCAAAAATAACTACCTTCAAGTGGTTGGGCTGGGGTGGAAAGTGCCAGGTTTTGAGCTATTTGCCATTCCAGGAGAGAAGTGTCTTTCTAGAGAGGCAGCCCTCAACATGTGCATCAAAACCTTACAGCTCAGAACTCCACCTAACCCAATTTTTTTTTTTATGGAAGTAAGGATAAAAAAAACCCCTCTATATATCTCATTCCCCCTTGAAAATGTCTCACTAAAAAAGATATTTAATGAGTAGGAAAAGGAGTGAAATAAGACCTTTTTATCAACTTTGTTGCTATAAATAGAAGCAAAGGACCGTTGATAAAACAATTGTCATACTTTCACACTGCACCCTAAGTCCTCTAGAGAGCATTCAGGATTGTAAGATCACATGTGGAAGTGCAAGCAAGCAGAGGACTTTTCATGTTCTTTGCCTCGTGATGTTATTTCCATAAGAAAAAGCTGGAAGTTGAAACTCTGACAACTTGCACTGACCCATGGGAATGCAAACATCTATCTCCTGATAAGGTCGAGATAATGCACGTCACCACTGCAGCCAGCATGAGGACACTTGTCTTCACTCATTTTATATCCACTCTATCACATTCCTGGCCACACTTCCGTATCTGTGCTTTCAACACACTCCATGCATTCCTCCAGTGAAGTGCACAACTCACTTGTTCAAACAGAGCTGGGCAGCACAATTACACTTTCCTTGCCGCAGCTGAGCAAAACCCAAAAGCTACTTAAACTGGCTATTCTAGAAGGTCAGTGTTTCACACCCCATTACAGGAGCAGCCCTCCTTTTTCTGTTCATAAGGAGTTCGCTGTAGCCTGGAGCTAGACTTTCCTCCTACAAGACAGAAACACGGTGTTACACTCAGTCTGTGAAATCTGGAAACCACTCAGGAGAAAAGCACACATGAAAGACTTCTTGTTTGCCATCCATTATTCTACTGATAATTTCTCCATTGTGCTGAAACCATAACCTTATACTGCATCCTATTTGACAAATTAGCTCAGTTTCTAACATCCAAAATAGTAATAGAACTGTTTTTTTTAGAATTCTGGATAAATACCCACTGCAAAAACGTTCCATTAATGGTTTGAGGATATTGCAAGGGAAGAAGGAAAAAATGATGAACAGAAGAAAGAAATACTATGAAGAAAAATTGTGTTTTCTCTTCTGGCTGTTCCAAAAGCACAGAATGGGAACAGGGAAAAGAGAAGGGGCAAAACCCAAACTGAAAAGATTTCATTTTGCGGAAATATATTTTTGAAGATTTCTCTAACCGGCAAATAAAAACATTGACAGTCATGTGAAAAAGAAAACACTTCCCTCACTGAATTTTCTGTTTCAGAAAACATCTAGGAGGTTCTGACTGCATTTAACTCTTGAAAATTAAAATACAGTTGGGTTAGATCAAATTTAATGCTGAGATCAATTAATTTATAGTGTTTTATACTGGTTGCTTTCAGCACTGCAATTATGGTCATCAAAACTGCATTACCTTTCAGGTGTTTACTAGTGAGGCCAAGGTAACTGGTATTACCTGTTGGACTCCAGTGCAGCACAGGGGAGCTTCTCCTGTATCTGATGTTACCTCAAGGGAAGAGTCATTTGTCTCTGTTTCCACCTCAGATGTCTTCTCACCCTTCCCTGGAGATGACACATTGAATTAAACCATTTTTCTGGTGATTAGGAATCCAACCTGGATTCCTGAATCCACTGGACTCATGAGTGTGAATTTCAATGGGTGTCAGATGTGACCTGGATTTCTTGGCTGAGGCAACAGACTCTGCTTTAGGCTGCTGATTTTTTCTTCTCCTCAGGGTTTGCTCAGTGTATCTCCAGGGGGAATAGAGATTTCACATTTTTGACAATGATGTCACTAATCTTACATCTTTTTAGTATAAAATTTCTTTGAAGAGCCTCCCCCCACTGCCAACTTTCTGGTATTTATCACTTGTGTTATAGTTTCTAGGTAGTGGTGTATTCAAGAATTTGTCTGATATTCATCTTGAGAGGCAAGCAGCATGATTTGCTACCTACCTGGTGGTAGAATGGATGAACACCAGGAGCCATAGGATACACATTTTAAGTGGAAAAATTAAGATTTGAATTTAGAAACATGCAATTTTTCAGTTAAACCTTTACCAGATGTGATGTTGTGGCACATGCCAAATTCCTTGAAAAGCAAGGAGAACAACCCCTGAAGTTTAACACCAGTCACAGAAAGGAGTGTCTTCAAAGATCTGAATGTTTGGATTTTTTAAAAATTATTTATATCTTTTAGAGCACTTGTGGGTGCTGTTCAAAAGACTGTGAGTTTTTATGCACCACTGAATACAGTGACCAATTTTCACAGCACAAATTACACTATCAATTTATTGCTGCTATTCTAAATAAAAGGTATTTTCCTTGAACAACAACTATAAAAGTTTAGTCACTTAAATTACACAGATTGATCTGCCTGTGGTGGAAATTACAAATTAAGCTTTATTTATCTGGGAGGGTGCTATGCATCTGTTCTAACCTCCTGACAAATTACCACACAATCCAGCATCTGCTAATAAGGTATACAGACTCTAAAACTGAAAATATAACCCTTTTTGCCCAAAATCCTTCAGACCTATCAACCCTTAGAAATTAATCCTGGAAAACAGGTCTGCTATGTAACTCAAAGGTCAGCAAGATGGAGGAAGAACACACAGTGATTTTTGAGGGCATTAAAAGAAGAGAGACCTTTAAGTAAATAATAACAAATGAAGAACACTAGTTGACCCAATCTGCAGAAATGGGATGAAGAATGAAGAAGGAAGGCTTTGTTATTTGGGTTGATGGCTGAAAACTTCATTTTTACTTGTACCTGGAAATGCTTAGGCAGCTGTTGCACAATTTGAGAACTTTGAGAGCAGGCTGCAAGCAAGGCATACTCTGAAGAGACCACATGAGAAAGAAACTGCTTTGTCACCCAAGTTTCCAGATATTCAGCCTTAGGTAAAATGCATTTCAGTAATTCAGCTTGAAAGTTAATAAACCCATGAATAATTTTATGAAGTCTCCTATATGAATTCAAAACATTGCAGAACCTGTGGGTGATCACTTTTGCTAACATGGCTTTTGGTAAGATTCCTCAGTGTAGGGGGAACAGGAATTTCCTTTCTCTAACTCCCCTCAGTTGCTTCTACCAACTCAGCTTGCTGGAAACCTCTTATTCAAGTCTCAGGTTGAAGCACACCAAGGGGAAGAGCACCATCTGTGCTCAGCTGTGGCACTCCTCCTCCCAAAAGACAAGCTGGACACATACAGTAAGTACACACGGCTTCAGAATATGAGACCTCCTGCCCTTGAGGCCATGGTCAGCAGGAGGGGTGACAAAGCAGAAGCCTGTGGTGCATGACAGCAGTCAGGGCAAATTAACCATTGCCCGCTCTATTCACAAAGAGAAAAGAATGGAGCCATTCAAGAGCAAATCCATCTGTCCCTGTGCGGGTTCACAAGAGTGTCAGAGAAACCTCACGGTCAACAGTCTCTAAGTGCTGGCACACAGGAATCCAGCAGAATCAGCATGGAAACTTGCTGCTTTATCCACTGTCAGGAGCTCCTCTGCCAGGGTGCCGTTTCCACAGCCTGTGTGCTTCCTGGCTGAGCAGGACTGGAATCTACCTGAAGGCTGAAGCTCTGTACAGTGCTGCCTTTACCAGTGGGGGAAAACAGAGCCAAGACAAGAAAGACTGGCTATTGGCATCACACAGTGAGGGTTTCCTGGACATGAAGGAAAGAACTGCTTATTCAACAGCCAGTTACCATATTTCCACACAAAATGTACTGACAACATATCTAGGAAACATCATTAGAACATTTTTATTAGGGACCCAACCAATGTCTTTGTCTTTAGATGAATATGAATTATGAATATCTGTGCAGCTGCTGGGAATACTAATCTCAGCCCCTCTAAGGAGTGAGACCATAACTTTTCCCCCTTTTCATGTCCCCTTCTCTTTCTTAAATTAGGACAAACCAAGTCTAAAAAGCCTATGAGGATGCAACAGTCCTCTGACCTCCATCTGCAGGAATAATTTCCAAAAGGTCCAGGAGAATTTATGCCATTCCCCGAGTGGAAGACAGCAGTCTCTCTTCATAGCCTTTATGTCTATTCAAACAGCCTTGAGTGGAGTCCAAGCCTAAGAAATTCTACATATTCTATGTCTAATGTATGATGCCAGCTTTGACAGCCTATGTGAGAGCTCCATCTCATCCATGCAGCCTGGACGGTTCTGACAGAGAAGCAAACTAAAAACTGAAAGTACAATTTGGAACACTAACAGAGAATTGCAGTTAGTCCTTCCCTAGGTTTATCTGGATCTGTTCTCTTTCTTTGTATTTCCAGCAAACCCACTGGTTTAGCAGTAGTAGCCGATCCATTCAGTCAAAACATTCTTTTTGTGGAGCAGCACAAGAGAGTCCCAAAGATACACAGACCATGTGCACAGCCAGGGCTCTCCCTCCAGTCAATAAGAAGAGCCAAAATCTCACAGTGAGCACAGGGCTTGTGCAAGGGTCACCCATCATCTAGAAGAAATACTTAAAAACTCACTAACTTCCACAAAGTATGAGGTTTCAGATCACATGGAATAAAGATTGCCAAGGAAACGAAATGCCAGATGCTTACTCCAAAGCTGCTTTATACTGGCTCTTGAGTACGCCTCATATTTTTCACCATTAAATGGAAAGAGCTATTAAAAAAAATACCAAATCCTCAGAACATAAAGTTGTATAACAATCCTAAAATAATATATTTTTTTCTAATGTTTCAGCTGTCTGAAGATTAGTTTTCTGGTGTAAAAGAGATAACTATATATCTTCTGATTTTATTGGCTGCAGATTACACTAATTATCATAAAAAATTACTGCCACTAATAAAAATTCTATTATAAGTTACTTATAGTAATCTCTAGGGTACTATACTTAGCTTAGAAAAGATCGTAATTACACTGCATTACAGGGAGAATTTGTTTCCTGAAGCAGCTTTAACACTGTCTGTTTCTTTTAACACTTTAAAGTTGTTGGGTTTTTTTTTTCCTCTTTCCCTTTTCAGGTCAAATGTTGCCTGTTATTTTCACTGTGCAGGATGTGATTTTATCCCAGAATAATGATCCATCTCTGTTGCAAGTGACGCAAATGAAGTTTTAAAATCACAAATATCTGGGTGGGTTTCACCTCCCGAGGGGGTTAGCATGTCTCAATGGAAGGATACATAAAAGGGAAGACCTAACACTCTCCGCCCAAAGGGAAACACATTCTGTATAAAATTGCTGGAAGCTAGTGGGTGTTCACGAAAAATACAATGTTCGGATTTTATTTGACAAGACAACAATTGTTATTTTCCCTTTTAGATACTTCGCATTTTACCATCTGTGAGGTTGATGACTCTTAAATGACCCTAAATCATACTGCTGTTAATGGCAGTAGTTACAGGCAAATGTGGAATTGTGTGTGCTACCTGCCTCGGACTGAACATCAAATTAAATAGCTTTACTTTGATAGCTGACACTGTAGTAAATAACCTCAAAGTCCAACTAATTAAAATAAAATTGAAACAGTGGCCATTTCTTTCAGAAAGGGTTTCAATGCTTCAATAGCAGGGCTAATCAACATCTTAATTAACAGTCATATAAAATGAAATAGCCCATTTGAGTTGCTTTAAAATAGACAACTTATTTATGCAAAGACTAGTGGCATATTAATTGCTAACACTAAGAAAAAATACACCTTTGAGCTTTACAGCTTCCTTTGCAGCAAAGTATTTGAGAACTAAATTGTGGAAAAAGCATATTACAGTAGTTAATTTTATGACAGACATGAACCAGAAGCAGAAGTAGATGTGGGAAAGTTTTGTGATGTGTTTCAGTTTTCTAGTGGTTTCTTTTATTCCAAATGAGATTAATTAATCAAAGTAGCCTCGTAATATTCCTATTCTATTTTAAGTTAAGCATTCAGGGTTTAGTCCTGGGAGGCACTGACCAAACTGGCTGTGGTCCAACAAAACAGTTAACTCCAAGCACAGGCATCTTCCCTCTGGGGCCAGCTGGCCAGCTCAGGAGCCTTTCAGCTCTGGAGAGCTCAGGAGCCTGCAGGACTGACCCTTCTCCTCCCTGATCCTGCAGCACTCCACACTGACCCAGGCGAACAATCAAAGGGCTACTCATTTGAGTAAGCATTTCCAGGATCAGCTCCCAAAAGACTCATCTCCAATTAGTCTATGCCAGGTTGTATCTTTAAATAGCTTTCATTTACTAATGCATGTGAGGGAGGAGCAGCAGAGAGGAATTACATTTCCTTTCCTAATTACTTTACTTTTGTTGACATCTTGGAATAAGTTTTTACTTTCAGAGGAGAAGAGTTGATTTACACTACAGAAAGAGCACAGCAAGCATGAGAAAATTATTTGCCCTTCCTCCTGCCAGGCATCCATTTCCTTTTCACTGTTGCTAACAATGCGCTAACTATTTATGCATTTGTCAAAGGATCCCAACATAAGAAAACTATATTTAAATCACTTCAGTACAAAGTGAAAACACAAGGTAATGATTCAGATTCTATTTAAGTAATAATAATATTTGTACAGACTGCCTGGCGAGCACGCTGGTAGGTGGCAGGAGCTCAGTACAGTCCTAAAGGGTCAGCACAAGAAAACAGAAATAGCATTTAATTTTCTTCCTTAAAAAACAGATTTTCATTTCAGACCTGGAAATATGCACCATAAGGTCTCATTCCCCTGATTAAAGCCTGATTTCACTGCATTTTTCAATGAAGCTGAAAACGAGGGAGGATTGTTAGCAGGAGATTCATAGCACCTTGCAATTGCCCAGGACAAAATTTTATTTGTCTACATCAATGAGTTACTTTGCTTATTTTGCAGATTTGCCCACTCAATCACCATCTAGAACTAATGGGAACCCAGACTGCCCTGCCCAGCCCAGCCCAGATTTTAAGGATAGGAGGATGTGGGAAACAAACTGGGACTCTCCATGTTGAGAGTATGTTGAGGCTGAAATGCATTGACAAGGTAAAAAGGCAACATGCTGTACCTGCTCCACAAGGGACATCAACCCCTCTGCTGTCAGTCTGGCTCTTCTTAAAAGCTATGGATGTGCATAACCTCATACTCAAAACTTAGAAATAAAAAACGGAGCCCAAACATTACCACAATTTATCTAAAGGCTAATCATTTAATAAGCAAAGGCACTGCAAAAATTTGTACCTTTCACTGAATTCTTAAACACAAAAACAAATGGACAAAAGCACTGATATTTATGTGCCACTCATTTTAGCCACCAAAAAACCCCATTTTGTTTTAAGGACAGATTTGCAAACTGTTTCAGAAGGCCGACACACTTTTGTTTTCAATCTGGGTAACTACAAAGAGTCTGTAGTATCTGTTGTACACTTGGGTTGTCTTAAAGTCTGACCCTTTAAAATCCAGATGTTTTGCAGCAGATGACATCTGTAGATAAAAATACACATCTGCCAAACTTCATAGCATCCTAAGATTTGCAGAGTTAAAGGTGCAATCAATTTTCTATTTATTCACCCATTCTATATATCCATGTTTGACCACATTGCAAATTATAAGCGTCACACACAATTTTGTCAAAAAATTCACATTAATTTCCAATTCAGTCAGGGAGGAGGCAGAAGCCACTAAAACAGCTGCATGCTTTCCTCTCTTCTGCCCAGCTTGGCACGTCCTTGCACATTGCATGACATAGTAAAATAATCCTGACAGAGTGGGATTCCACTCAGGCCCCCGGATATTGCATTATATGTACTGGGCACTGTAGAACTGAAATTTCAACTGCTGAAGATCCCACTTTGAAATACAACGCCTAGTAGCCATGAGAGAGGGGAAATGAGATTTAATTCCAAATACATATAATATAATGAGAGAAGTTGGCTGTCTTGCTAAGAAAACACAGAAGTCCTTGAATCACTGGGGATGGATAATGCCAGTGTGATAAATTGTGTCCATCTTGGAGGGAACAGGGAGAATCTGAGAAAAATTCAGAGATCATCTCACCAAAAACTGAAAAACCAAAAAAACAAGCAGATTACTGAGGAAAATCACTCAACCACATAGACACACCTAAATGACAACACTAAAAACATTGGCAGAGAACCACTTTGATAGCCTCTGTTTGTATCCTCTTTTCCCTTTCTTTTTTTCTGTTTTTCTACTTGCAATTACTTAATTACCTTTTTCCATGTTCCTTGTGACCTTTGATTTTCCTTCCCAGCTTCCATAAGGTACAAGGCACCCAAAACACTGAAACTGTTCAGGTAAATAATAGCAAGAGGGTAACGCTGGTGGGCAAGAAATATAATAGAAATCAGAATAACTTTATTAGCTCCAAATCTGAGCTCGACAATGAGTTCATATTTTTCTTTTCTTGGTATAAACACTCAGAGCCTTAAGTATCTTATGGGGTTTAAACAATAACTGGAAGACTATGAACTAGCAGCAATTCTATTAAAGCTTTGCCCTAAAGGAAAATTAAGACTTATTCTCTTCCTTTTCTAGGGAAATAGAGCACTGCAATACTACGTGTGCTTTTCATTTAATGCATATGTCAATATACTTTAAAAAAATTATTTCTAGCATCGAGAGCTCTGCCCAGGCAAGAGTATTCTGATTAGGTACATACCTGGCTTATGGGAAAGCTCTTAACCCTGGTACATACCTGGTTACTGGTAGGAAAGTTACATTCACCTGACCAAAGAGAGGCAGTAAATGAAACATATGGATGATTCAAAACATTGTTCATTTTCCAGCGGATCAAATGCTACATGACCTAATGCAATGGTCTGCCATAAACAACCTAACATGAAAGAAGTGGTGGGAAGAGAAGCAGTTTTCCTGTTCTCTTGGGAAAAAAAGACACATATATCAAAATCCAAAAATACTAAAAATATCTTATTGAGGCAAGTACCGACTCTTTGATGGAATATTAATTCCTTCAACTTAGTTTGGTTTCCTCTAAGCATTTTGAAGTTAGCAGTACAATGCTACTCACATCATATGAAAACTCATCCTGTTTCAGAAAAATTATACAAGGATTTTACATCACCATTTTGTTTTTCACCTGCAGTAAATCAACACAGTGATGTAAACACAAAAGACAAAAAGAGGTTCCTACCCTCCAACACAATGCTTTTCTTAGTTCAATCCAGCTATGACATGAAACCATTGTGCACTGTATTTCTAAATTTTCAAATGCGAATTTCCTCAAATAATAACCTTATGAGTCAGGGGAAGAGAGCTGCAGGAGAGGTTTTCCTCAAGAGCAGGTTCCCAGGTAAGTGCGTGCAGGGCTTGTACAGGCTGCTGGGGAGTGCAGCGGCAGCCACAGGCTTTGAACTCCTGCAGAACATTTCATATCTCATGTCTCATTTGGATGCAATTTCATTAACTTCAGAACAAATCTGTAGAAATCTAGCTAATCTCGCAACACTAACAGGGCCTTTGTTTTGATTGCTGATTAAAAGATATTGTATCTGATGCCAATTCAAGTGAGGAAATCTTTTTTAAGCGATCCTCTGCTGTGCATGGTAATGCGAGGCAAGGTGGGACCCTTCCCAGCTTTGATGGCGCTGAGATCCTCCCAGCTGCTTTCTACCTTACACAAACCAAACAAATCAGCTTCTAAGGAGTGGAATGTTTCCCAAGGCCTCTTCTCCACAGTGCTCGTTAACTGAAAGCTCATTAGTTTGAAGGGGCTTCCTCTGTAAGTGAGGAGCAGGCTGGCAGCCTGTCCCACCGCGCCCGCCCCCCGGGGTTACTGCGGGCATGTGCCTCTTGCCGCCCAACAACCGACTTAATGTGTAACTTGGGCTTAGTTCAAGTTTTGCACCCTTCAGCTGTGTTCACTTCTAACCAATTCTTGTATTAAACGGCCAAAGCAAAGATCTCAAACTTTATTTACCATGTAACCTGTCACTGTGATAAAAAACCTAAAGCCTTTTTTCAACTTTCAAGGAAGAGACAGGACTTGTTTAGTTTTCCCTGGCAGTTACTTCTGCTTTGCAAGCCCCATTCATATGCAGACAGTTACTTTTGAACAGTGAGAGAAGGTGTTAAATTGAGATTATGGTAAACAGCAGATTTCTCTAGTTGGTGAAGAAATTATTTCATGAAGACACAGGAGAATTAAGCAGAGTTTCATGTCACTTACTGTATGTGCTGATCAGAGAGTGGCTGCGTCAGTGAATGATGAGTTTCTTGCTGTGGACAGCTGCTCTGTGGAATACTGTGCAGACTTCAGGTGGAAGAAAAAGAAATTCATGCTTTAAAATGGAAAAAAAAACCCAAACAGCTTCTTAGCGCTTTTGTAAGAAAAATAAACAGGTTTTCTTGCCAGATTTATTATTCTATTTACATGTTGCCTGAATGTGTTTAAGAATATTTTGAAATTTTTTTCTTCTGTGTCTCATTTCAGTATTACTGTGACAGCTTGCTTCTGTCAAAGAGAAAAGACTCTTTATTATATTCACCGATGCTGAGATCCAGGACTTTTTTAGTCTGAAGGGAATGCCACTTTGGTTGATGAGATCTATATAATTTTAGCTATGTTGGGTACCAAGTTATGAGTAGGCAGAAGAGATGTTAAACATTACTACTATTCTGTAAAATATGGAGCAAGCAGATGTTCCCCACAAACTAGGCTTTATTTTCTAATTCTAACTAGATAGCAATTCTAGCTTCTTTATGTTAGTTGACAGTTATCCTTAATAGACAAAAAGGCAAATGCTATAGATCAGATCTTCCCTGTACACATAAAAATTGTTAAAAGGGACAAACTTTTATCAAAACAGCTGACATTCTAATGGGGCACCACCTCCTGCTGAGCTGGGACCAAACTTGTGTCACGCGGGCAACCTCCAGCTTGAAAGAAGAGGAGCACATGGCCTCCAAACAATGCCTAGGGACTAACGAGAAACAGACTCAAATCTTCCCTTTAACCATACATGCAAAGCTGTCCATTTTTCTTCTCTCCATAGCAGGGGTTGAATGGCCAGTGCTTTGCTGCCATTGACTCCCTCTGTTGGCTGTAGCCATGTCCTCGGGCTCCTGGCTTTCAGATGGCATGCACATATGCTATTCAGAGCAGCACAGACTGTCATCTCCTTATCTAGTGTGTTATGTGACTAGTGAAGTGCCACATGGTTGAACACCAGGAAACATATTGCTTGCTTTCACTATCAATGACCTAGAGGGAAGAATATGCGAGAGAGGAAATTTGCGGTGTGATAAACTGGGGCTGGGACTGGGAAGCAGGTCTAAACAATGGAAGAACTTGACAAAAAAGTGACTACTAACTTCAAAGATTAAAGGCTTGGCCTGTACAAAATGGGGCGCTGCTTATTTAACAGGAACAATACATAAATGCACAGGGCTAGTGCACCAACACAATCAGAAAATGGAATATGAACTTTTCACTGGAAGTGAATGTCTTTCAACTTGCTAAAAACTCTTAGCAAAGCCTGTGACTCCTCCTTTACTTTCTGCATTATTATGCGGATGATCAAATTTCTACCAATGAAGTTCAAGCCAGTTTCCATTCCTAGGCATGCAATACATGTGTGGAGAGCTAAATCCCACAGGACTGTGTGTCCTCATTACCACTCAAGATGGTAATTCAGCAAATGACTTCAGCCTCAGTTTCATGAGGTGGGAAACAGCTTTGGGCACACACATATGCCTTCAGGTATAGGTGCAAGGCAAAATCACAAAGGAAAAAAAATCACTTCTGTGCCCTAAGTTACTAATTTAAATGCACCCATTCCATCAGGACGGTCTAAGAGCCCCCACTGCTGTGACATTGCTAAATATAATAAGTTAATACAATCAAATAGTATTGATATTGAGACCTAAATTTATGTTATATTAGAACACTTGCATCTCTATATTGCGTGCAGCCGCTTACCTTAAGGAGTAAATTCCACTGGAAAAACATGCATAGAGGATATTCCAACCCCAAATTATCCAGTCTAAGGTCACTGGTTTTACTGTGGAAAATGGAACAAATTAGGGACTTGAACAGAATTTAGGTTAAAATAGAAGAATATGAGCCTTCTTCTGTAGAAAGGCTTTTTTACCTGTATAATAAAAGGTACTAGCAGAACATCATATTCGAATGCAGAAGCTACTTGAACTTTCTATTATCCTCTGTTAAGTAGTTATTGAGTAGACACACTACTATATAGCTGTGTCCTCAAAACAATTTGATGGGCTTCATGTAAAACTTACACCTTACCAGAAGATAAGATTAGGTTATCTCAGCCTATATCATGCATTCAGGGGTTTTTTTTTATTCTCTTTTAATTCTTAATTTGGAGTCAAATTAGCCCGTATTCAAAACGAATTACTATCTGATACTGAACTGGACTGAAAACAGGTTTCAGCACTGTTCTGAATTGTGGACATTGCTTTTAATAAGCCAAGTTTAAGATAATTCAGATTTAGTAAAAACAAGTTAAATCCATTTTCATAATTTTCCTTGCTATTGAAATTCCTTATGAAATATAAAATATTTGTGCTCCAGTTATTTGCTTATACTGAAAAAATAAGTAAAAGTGATTTAAAACAAAGGAAAATAAGCATCTTCCTTTGCCAGTGGTGTGGTTTCATTTGTCCCAAAGTACCTTTCTTCTTCTTTGTTAAAATGGTGTCTTCTAGGCATGCATTGTAGCATATTAATAAAAAATAAATTTGAGGTTGAGGCTGATTAAAACTGAAAGTAAGACTCCATCTGACATGTTATTTTGATTGGGTTTTCAAAGTTCACATAGTTCTAGTTCTAATTTATGTTATGTGTGTTATATATCTTCTTGGTTGAACAATTACATTATTCTAAACAATTATATTGCTATGATACACATAATGCGCGGCTCCTGAGCATAAAGTTCTTTAATGATGGCAGACTGTAAAGTGGTACAGTTCACTTTTAAAAGGTCATGCATCTTTTTTCAGTAGATTAACATTTTATCTTTTAATGGTGTTAAGAAAAGGTCAAAGATTCTAACAGATGGAATATGGAAAGCTTCTATTGGAGAAGATCAATGTGTTAAGCATCAATCTAAGTCCAGAAACACAACCATTTAATGACGGTTGTTCTTGTTTTATTTTAAATTACTGCTGTCTTGACTGTTTGAATGCTAAAATTACATTTTCATATTTAAAATAAATGGACCATTACCATCTGACACAGATACCTATGTTTGTGTTGTATTTTCAAGAATATTTCTTCATTGTACAAAACAAGAAAAGTTCCTTAAATAATTAGCTTACCCCTAGGTTAATGGCCTGTCACTTTGACATCAAAATAAATGCAGAAGAATGATCCCCAACAGGAACATGGAAGATAATTTCATATTGCATTTACTGAGTAAGTTTGCAACAATTTAAATGGATATATGCTCTCAAATCAAGTCTCTTGTGTAACATGATGTTGAACTTTTAATGTAGGTGATATTATAAAATTATGATGATATTTTTCAAGGACACATTTAGGTATTAGATCTTTTCAAGAATATTTTACTATTATTATGTTCTATTATTCTATTACCTGGATTTGAAAGAACAAAATCTAAGCATTTCTGTTGCCCCAATAACTTCAGACCTCAAGGGAAGAAAGTGCTGTATCTTTCCAGGAGACTCTAAGCTCTTCTGAGCTGCTACATGCCTCTGTCTGCTTTTATAAAATAACTGGTATGACATAGTAACATGATTGGTTTTCTGTGTGATAAAGTAAATACAAATATAAAAAAATAACAGTAGGGGGTCAAGCTGCTTTGTAGAAAGTTATCAGACAGCTCCTAAAGATTGTCAAGCTTATGTGTCTGTAGTGTATATGTGCATTTCTCAAATATACTCGTATTTCAAGTTCCTATTATCCCCTTGAGCCAGGCCTGCTCACAACAAAAGGGTTTCCAGAAGAAGGTAGAACTCTAGTGGAATTAGGGATTCTCCTCAGGGTCTTTGGACGCAACTGCTATTAACCATCAGGAAGTGAATTTGCACTCGAGTCTCCATCTTGGCTTATGAGTTCATACATTTCAAGAGCAAATACAGCCTACAGATGTGACTTCAATTGCTACACAGCAGAACAAAATGTTGAGTGCTGGCAGTCACACAGCTCTTGTTGGCAGTATTCTTCCTTCTCATGGAAATGCATAACAAGATTTTGATAAACTACTGATTGAGCTAAACGAGATTCAAGAGCTTACAAGAATAGCTGTATTTTCAGAAAAAAATTACTAAGCAATATTAACTGAATATATTTAAGCACAATCCATCCACACACACAAATCAATAAAATGTCTGTTACTCAGGCTACAATACCTAAAAGGTTATTTAAAAGGCAAGTTCAAAGAATAACTGATATTTTGTAGTTTAGCCTCATGTTAGAGAGAAGCCTTAAAACTTTCAGTTTCTATCCTAAGATAAATCAAGGGCACTTCCCCCCGCCCCTTCCCAAGGATTTTTTGTATATCTTATACTGCACAGAGTTAGTTGCTTCTAAGTGCTGGGACCAAGGAGGTAAGTTGCCCTTTACTCATATATAAGCTTCATGTAGTTGCCTCTTATTCATCTTTTTCTCTCTGTAACAATGAGGTTTTGCTTTAATTTGTAGATATTTACTTTAGAATTGAGTAGAATATACCAAAGGTTGTAAGTGCTATCAGCTTCACCATTAGTTAAGACTGTACTCTCTTAAAGAAGAACCTAGTTCTTGCTCCCAGGGGAAGAACAGATATAACCTGAGGCCAATACAAGTTAACTTTTTGGACTACTTGGGCAGAAAATTCCAAAGCTGCCAAGAGAAGCCACTCCTTCTTTTCCCAGTGCAAAGACTTTTCATCAGAGGGGCCAGTATTTATTTCAAATACCATTGCAGGGCTTGTTGATAGCCACTGTCTTTTGGGTAAGACAATCTTTAAGAATTCAGTAACCATAAATTCTATTTAAACTTTTACCGCTTCAAAGAAATAGAGCGAGGTATTGGACTAATCAAGCAAGCTGCCATATTCCCACTGATTTCTATTCTACTGGACTTAAAATGTAGCCCCACAATCTGCTCTGAAAAGGTGACAATTTCCCAGCAAAAGACTGCAAAAGTGACCAGCAGACATTGCTGGCAATCTGATCATCCAGTAGCCACTAGGCATTTAAAACAATGGCTAAAAGTTCTCATTTAAGTAGCTGAAATCTTCAAGAAAATCTTGCTCCTTTGCTTGCTCTAATCACTTCCTTTTTTTGGTGGAACACAAGTCCAAGTCATTTTCATGCAAGCTTCAGTGTCACTCTGAAACACAGAGAGACAACTTCTCTCCCTGGATTAGACAAGCTAAAGCAATAAAGCCAGACACTGTGAACATGCTAAAACCAACACTCAGCCTTATAAACTCAGTAATTCCTTCTGAGCTCCCTTCATAGCTTCACATACTGACTGTGTCAGACAGCCAAAGGAGAAAGCCCTCACCAGCCCTTGGAAAGGCTCAGTGGGGACAGACCAGAGTCACTGAAGGGCAGTTCTGTGTGCACACAAACCATGACATTGAAGCAAAAATTAGCTCCAAAAGTATGATAGCTAGCTGGGTAATACAAATGAATTGGCACTCTGCTTTATTCTAAAAGAAGTGGTAAATAATGAAACAAGCAGAAATATTTTCCTGCTACATCTCAATAGTAAGAGATGATGTTAATCCAAGAGAAAAGTTGACAAACCCAGAATGTCACAAAATAATCTACTGCAGCCACAAACTCTGCAGGTCACTATAGGTAAAATATGGTACAGAAGAGTATAAAGTATTGATCTACTCTGTTTCAAATTACAATTTCATTATGGGTTTTTTTGTCTGTGGTGTTTCCACATTCCTCACTACCTGAGAGACCAAAATGCTTCCTTTCCATGGCTACTTACCAGCAGCAGAGGCCAAATTATACTCCTGTAAACAGCTCTGCGATGCAGTTGTCCCCCCTGAATTTGCAAAGACTAAACACACAGAATCCTGGAAAGAAGTGTAAATGGACACACATTAAATGGACCCTAACCTGCTTGCTCTCCTCTGTCTCTGCTCTGCAGAGCTGGCAACACCAGAAGCAGTAAATACTTATGTTTTGTCACTTGAGTCAGCACATATAATTCTTCATACACATAGGAACTAGCTCTGCTGCAGAAGAAAATACCATTTTTACAATAACTTTTCACAGTGGAACTGTGCCTTAAATCAAACAAGCAAGTACTGAGTCAGCTCAGTGGCAGAGCAACAACAATTTGATCTGCTACGTGGCAAGCTTTGGTTTGGAGATACTAAACAATTCTTCATCCTGGGCCCCAGGCTTGTAAATATGATAGAAGATGATGCAATGCGTTCAGACTCTGGGGAGAAAAGGAACAGTCATACCACTCTTGAGAAACCCTTTGTGAAGAAAAATTTATTGTGTGCCCCCAGGTGCAAAGGCTATGGATGAAATGCAACTCAATAAAGACAAGTCAAGGTGTTTCAAGAGAGCTAATGAACATTTCAGTATTTGCACTTAGTCAGATAAAGCAGTTTTCCAGCTGAGTAAGGAGACAGCAATCACGTGAGTATGATTTCTGTGTGATAACAAATGCTCCCAGAGTTTTTTTTTAAGCTCCATGTTTTGTTTTTGTCTGGCACAAAGATGAGCTTATTAATGAAATCTAATCAGCTCTCCACCTTTATACTTCCCTTTACTTTTTTAATGTCCTTTTTGAGAAGAGTTGTAATTCTTTTATGAGGGTCACCTGTCTTTTAAGCAGAGTAGTAGCTTAATATTTTCTACATATACCCTTTACTTCTCATTCTATAAAATGGTAAGAGAGTCCACTGAGAGGTATTTTATAATTTATGTGTTCTGTTTGATTTTCTTGTCCAAGTGCAGCTGATGAGACATATAAAAGAAATGCTTAACATCTTATTGTCCACAGATAGAATATCAACATGAGCACTAGGAATTCATAACACCTATGGAAAGAAGTGTGGCACATATGCCATGAGATATAAGAGAATATTTTCAAGGAATGCCCATCATAGTACCCAGTCAAGCTTCTGAAAGGATTTTTCATAAACCATGCTGGCTTGATAATGAATTCTGATAGAGAACATGATGTTAATTCAGCTATTCCTCTCTTACTCCTGGATTTTAAAAAAAAAATATTTTTTTAGCCTCTGAGTACTTCTGTGATCTGATTTCTTACACCCTGCAGGGGACAGCATTGGGTAAAGAAAAGTAGAAATCATATGATAAAGAAGCATTTGCTTCCAATTATCAAATTATATTTTGTTAATTGAGATACAAGAATTTTTTTTTTGGTAGGTTGGCACAAATCCTCTCTATCTCCTCACCTTTTAACTCTTCTGAATTATTAATCAAAATTATTTTGGTTAAATATTTCATTTTGCTATCACTAGTGAGAAAGATTCCCAACAATTTGTAGTCACACCACCATTACTAATGAAGAAGAAATGCTGCATAGCATTGCTATAACTTAGGGCTTTCTTCTCATGACAGGCTGTGTAACACTGTTTTTCAGCAGCTATGCTGAATCCCCTCTATGGTGTCAACATAGATATCAGTTTGCAAGGGAAAAAAATTGCTTTTACGCTATCATCTTTCATTTATATATATATATGTGTGTGTGTGTGTGTATGGACATGGACGCACATACACTCAATGTATTTTTTGCCTGTAAAAGTGCATGTAAATGCAAGATAAAGTGTTTGTTTTTATTTCCCTCAGCCATAGTTGAAAAAAATAAAGGTGTTTTCTCCCCCCACAAATAACCCTGTATTTAAAAGTGATCTTGCAAAAGGTATATGGTAGCCTTGTTTATTTTGGACAGATGCAAAGAAGTATCTCTGAACTTCTGCCAGTGATCAAAGGAACTGATGATGTAGAACAGATTCATGGGCCATGTCCTATCAGCCTGCACTTTACCTGTCATCCATCATCCAAACCCTAAGCCTTTTTCTGAGTGATGATTGCACCCTAAACACATAAAATTAATCACCACTCTATCCTGGCCAGGTGTCTTGCCTCCAGAAATTATCTCATTGCAGCAAAATAACTGCTAGAATCTGATATCTGTACTGTAATTTAATTTAAAGAATACTGCACAGTAACACTAAGATTGATTTACATATCTGAAAAGTTTCTAGTTTCACAAAGCCAATATAAATTCTTGGAGAAATATGTAATTGGAAAAAAAAAATTGATTGATCATAAAATCAGGGCATCTGAATATTTATTAACTTCTGGAATTTTCAGTTGATGCTTTCTACTATAATTGTAGATTAACATTGGGTTTAAAATGCAACTTGCAAAACTAGAAAGGCCAGGTATTTGAATCAGTATAAATTCAGTATTGGACTCATGTGTAAGCAAAACCGTAGCTCCAGGAGACTGGACTTTACATAAATAGCATCTACTTTGCTTTTCGGAGAGCTTCTTTATGTAAAGCATTTCTGTTTATGTATTTATTTTTTCCTCTCCTCAGAAAACAGAAGAGAAATGAACCAGCAGAAAATTAAACTATTTTATGCATCTCTACTTTTGAAAAGACAGTAGAGAAATTGTGGGTAATGAATAGGTCAAATAGATGTCTTTTTGTGAAATGCAGAATTAAAGATACATAGGTCCTAATGTACTTCAGCTGTTCTTCCAAACTCACCTTTCCCCACACAGAATACACACAGCAAGCCTGTATTTTACATAACTAGGAACAATTATAAGTACAAATGTGAAAATAATCTCTACCTTATGATAAATGGCAATAACAGGCTACTTCCAATATGTATATTAACAAGAAGAGAGGAGTTGCTTCACTATAAATATATCGCCTAACTCACAGGAAAATTCTGCCTGTCTTCTGCTTCACTTCTGGATTAACTGCAAATCCTAATAATTTGCTTTTAATTGAGAGCTTAGCTTCTATATTAAATTAACATAGGAAAGCAAATGTGCCCCAAAGATGTATTTTTAAAATAAAAATAACACAGCATTCTGGTTTGAAAAAAAAAAACTTACTTGCTGTGAAACCAATAGGAAGAAAGTGTCTGAAAAAGAAAGCTTCATAAACAGGAAAAATATTTAAATTGGCCATTAAATTACCTTAATTCAAACAACAGTATTACTGTAGATTGATCTATGATGATTCTTCATAATGTGGCTTTCCCTGACTGAGGGATCTGCATGTTTGGGGTTTATGGATTTTGCTCTATACTTTATAATAAGTGTGCACATCTCACTGTCTTTTTGTTTATAATAAATACCAGAACCTAGAATATAGTGCAAAACAAAAGGAAATAGAGCATCTTTGTGGGCTGTTGTAG
>VZSE01007906.1:192930-397169 GCA_013398275.1 Promerops cafer
GAAGGCAAAATGGTTGTCAGCAACTGTGATTGATGACCTCCCTGAGACTTTATCTGATGAGATTCTTCCCCACTATAGGCAGAACCTGGATGCCACTGTGTTTGCAATAATGCCTTCAGCCCTTTTCATCAGATCAAACCAATGAGATGCTTGAAGAAAAGGATGGGAAAATTAATGACTACAATGAAATATTTGCATTTTTTCCAGGCCTGGAAAAAACAATGAACAAGAGATGTGACAACCTCAATTATTTGGTGATGCTAAGAGCTCCGAGACAGCTCCTGCTGGAAAGAGCTGTTGGGAAGCCTGGGGGTGTCAAGTCGGCTAGAAAAATGGCAGGTGACAAGGACAACACTTTTTTTTTTTTTTTATAACACTACCCAGACCCACATAGCTTAGTTAAAAAGACAAATTGCAGCCTTGTGTTCCCTCTATAGGGAGGGGGAATATGTGAGCTTTGAAACACAACCTCCTTCGAATGGGGCACTGGAGTAAAAATTATGTTGGTAAAGGTTGTCTCCTCCAGAGACAACATAAACAAATAAAATTCATTGGTGCTAAAGCTCTTTAAAGGGAAGAAAAACAGCACGATCAATATCCTATGTGCTATAGTCAGTGATGGAAAAATACATCTATATGTGTATTTGTATGATAATATATAAAAAATATATGCAAAAAAAAGTCTATGTGCATGTGTGTGTGCATGTGTATATGGAAATTATACAACACATGGATACACAGATTAAACATGACACTCTGAACCACCCTGCAGTATGAGGATAATTTTACGCATATACAGACTGCCTCCAGAGCAACCAAAATGCCCTTCATCCTGAAAGAAAATAAAAAAAGAGGGAAGAGAACCCCAACCCTTGAAAATGAGGAGTACATATGATTATAATTTCTATATTTCTGAATGTTGCTGTGCTGCTGTGTTTCCAAGTCCTTTGAAAACAAAGAGTAAAATAAAAAGGAAACAACCTCTGGTGCACTACAGCATTTTGCTTTTTCAAGACCATACTAACAGTATTCTTACAATACTAATACTAATACGAATACGAATACTAATACTAATACTAATACTAATACTAATACTAATACTAATGATGATGATGATAATAATAATAATAATAATAATAATAATAGTAAGGGATATCAGAGGAGTTCAGAAAACAAGAACTAGGAGAGCTGAACATTAGCCAGGACACAGGGCTGGAAAACAGGGACTNTAGTCTAGGGTAATAATGCTCGCCTATGTCACCCACTATTACAAGGATCAATTAACACTATCCACGTGTTTGGAGCATCTTGGGTGTCACAAGAGCATCAGTCCCGATTGCTCCCGACCCTCTGGTGCGCGGTGACGGCTGTGCCTGACACCATCCCTGTGGATCGGGTGCGCTCCCCAGGGCAGCCCTGGGAGCTGCTGGCTGCCCACGGAGCAGCGAGAACCTCCAGAGGGGAGGGCTCCAGAAGGAGGGGTGAAGCATCGAGAAGCAATGGCTGATGCAGCTGCCAAAAGGATGTACAGGAGCACACTCTAACTTTCCTTGAAGGCCAGGTTGTAATGTATCTTCATGTCAGAAGGCAGAATGTCTCTTTAGAAGTCCTAAAACTCATTCTGCTAATTGGTAAGTGCACTGCATCTTCCTTGCTCCGTGCCTCGCCTGTGATATGACAGTTGCCATGGTAACTGTTTATTTCTGTTGAATTAAAAAACAAACACAGTCAAAGAAAACCAATATTCTTTTTCCTAAGAACTTTCTGCCCAGAGTCCCTTATCTCTTTATTCTGCATTTTTACTTTTAACATGGTGATAAGGAAGCAGTACTTCCTTTTTGTGTTACTAGTTATATTAATACCCCATCAACCTAACAAACTGTATGTTCAAATAAACCCATAAAATGACTAATTACAGTGTAATTTAGAAGCAGAAGACACTTGTTGTATTTTTGTGATTTGATGCTTTGCATGGGTTGAGCGAAGCGTTGGGAAAAGGCTGGTGGCAGGTCCCACCACCCTCAGGCATGAGGTAAAAGCCTTGCCATAGCCCACAAGAGACCCTGCAGATGGATTTGGGATGCCCAATACAACAAGCTGTCCATGTTCACTAAACGTTATACTTTGGTCTTGCTGCTACTACAGCCTTCTGAGGATTTATAAATCATGTCTTGAGATTCCAGGGTGACGGGGAAGGAAGCTTGCTCACCTCTGCAAACCACTGTGAAACTACCAAGAGAAGGGTGCTGTGTCTATTCAGTGCTGTCACTGCTACTGCTGGAGGAAATCAAAATAATTTAGATTGAATTTTGTGCCCAGGTAAAAAAAAGAAACCCAGCCTAGCACAGGGTAAGGACCCATGACGTGATGATGCCTGTGCCACCCAGCCCTACGTGCCAAGAGCTTCTGACATCCTGTGAAGGGTTACAAAAGCAAGGCTGGCAGGTTAAAACAAACCATGAGAGGTTTCTATGATAATTTCTTGACTTTTAAACATGGAATTGAGTTTACTTATGTTTTTTTCGCCCCTACCTAATGTACACTTGTATAAGAAATTCCTTATGATTGTTGCCAATGTGCTGGTGCAGGCAGGAGATAGGACAGGCCCCAAGGAGTGTCATTCTGCTAGCAAAGGCAATAAAAGCCATTTACCTACCTGTTATTACACATATTCCCATTCACAATTCCCAAAATTACTTATATCCTTGCCTGTTTAGGACCTTTTCTTGCACTTTTGTATCGTTAACTGAAAGTCTCTTCCACTGACAGCTGCAAGTATTCAGGCAGGAATATCCAATTCCCAAGGAGAGCTGGCTTAAAAATAGACTGAGGAATGAATGATAATGGGAAAGGTACAATTTATTGTCCTATGAGTTAATAAGGCTGTGGCCTAGTTAAACCATTGCTTTTCCACCTTGCCATTCTTCTTGTGTGGCTGAGCAGATTAATTCTGCCTGTACTTGGATGTTTGCTGCATTAACTTTTCTGAAGTTCTCATATGCAGAGTAGATGGGATATTTTAAGCCAGGTGTCCACGTAAATGGACACCTGCTGCCCTTGAAACATTAAATTTTCAAACTTTTAGGTAAATAGAGTCTTTTATTCTTTAACATAGAAGTCAGTTGCACCATGGCATTGACTGAATCAAGCAACAAATAAGATTTAAGTGTATCCAGTATTTTTAGGGAAAATGTCTAAGTCAAACAGATTAAATGCCTTGGCACCAATTCCAAAGTAGGATTTTGTGTTCAGCAGCAGGCATTTCAAGTCTTAAAATTTTGAGTACATTAACCTGACTGTGAAAGGGGTTTAGAGTAAGTATTTGAGACTTCCATGCAGTTTTTCAGTGCAAAAGTATGATTGTTATCTACACTTCACCTGAACTCTCTTAAAGTCTGACAGTTTGCTACTTTTGCACACACATTTAATTTTACAGCCAAGAAATCTCATTCAGCAGAAAGCACAAAGTGCATAACAGAAATTGCATAAATATTTGCCAGATTAGGTCTACTGCAACCAATATAAGCTGAGTTCTGGCAACAAATCTGTATCTAAATTGACCCCTGTGCCTCAGTTTGATTTCAATATCTTCTAATCCCTCCTCACAAAACAAATTGCATCAACCATGACTACATTTAGCCAACTAAGGTTCTCACTGTTTTTGTTCCTCCTCATAAGTTCTTCCTACAGATTAAATGCTGATGCACTGAACTAACTGCTCTTGGCTAAGGTGGGCAGGCGTAATTTGATTAGTATAGATTCTGGATTTGGTAAGTACTGTATCAGTATCCTCCCTAGAAAATAGGTGACATGTCATGGGATATTAAGTATGGCCATTTAATGTAAAAACTCAGATAATACATGAGTTAAATGGACAAAATGAGAGAAAGCTTTTAAGCATTCTCCCAAGACAGATTGCAGAATAATATTACTGTACACGCAAGTAGAGCTGATTGACATAGTCAGAAGGCCATTATACTGGTATGGTATAAAATCATTATAGCAAAAAGCATTTCAGAGCTGCAGAGTGATAGTAGCAACATATAATGAATTATCAATAAAGAAGTGGTGATTCAGTTACATTACATATGAATAGAAAGCTTCCTGTTATATAATTTAAACCTGCCAGCCTGACAAGTGACTTGAATATTCAATTCCTTCTCTGGGTGTATGAATCATCCTTTAACTTTACCGGAGACTCCAATTTTGTAGGGCAGGCCAGAAACTGAGCTATGCTAAACAGTGTTTGAGGTTGAGCAGATTTCAACCAGGTAGCCTCTGCTGAGGCTGTATTTGAACTCTCATGGAAACAGCATCAGCCTTTGAGATGATGCTATTAAATAAATATTTCTTCTGGTTTATGGCAAATAAACATAAAGTACAGTCTTTCAGCAAGTAAATGGCCCCAATATTTAATGTTTTTGATTTTATCTTACCATAAAGCCCTTGAAGTTCATATTGTCACAAATTACCATTAGTGACAAAGCCCTAAGAAAAAAATCCCCAAAGTATCACTACCAACTTCCTGCCTTTTGAAGGCTGTGCTCCCAAAGAAGGCTTGTCTCAGACCTTGCTCCTGCACGAAGCTCTTCTGAACCCAACTACAGCGTGTTAGTTAAGTGTTGAAACATGATCCCATGGGAGGATTAGGACCTTTGGGAAAATTACAGGTCCTTTTAAATGATTTTATAGTATCTGCAGTGCTAACATAATACCTAAGTCAAAGATAACTGCACTGGAAGCTTAAGAGTAATTAACTTTAAAGTTCAGGGAAACAGGAGGATTCAGTTTGAATGCCCTCAGTGCTAGAACCAAAGTTACAATCAACAAACAAGGAAGATGGAGGAGCTGAAAATGATCCAGCTGCAATAAATATGGGTATAATATTACCCACTCCACATTCTGAAAATAAATATATTCACAACACTGTCAAACACAAGAATTTTAAAGTTTTGAGTAGTTCTAACTTGTCTTTCAGCATTGTTAAACCCTTGCATGTCAAAGACACATTTTCACATTTTTTTAAATATATAGAAATCAAGTCTTAAAAAACACTTCATTTCATAGGTACATTATATTACATTGCAATATTGGAATGTAATGCTACACAGATGCTCTAAATACATATAAATATACATATATATATGCATATATATATACACACATATATATATACATACCACAGTATTATAAACACTCCAAGAAAATTAAAAATATTGATAAAACTGTTCCAGTAAGCTTTTCTTCAATTGTTATCTGAAGAAGGCTATTTTAAAAAGGCTTCCAACTCAGCACGTTTGCTTAAATATGATGGGCTGCTATTTCAGAAATCTTCAGCATCCAGTGACTCCCATTTCAGACATTTCACCTTCTGTTTACTACTTTCTCTCCTTTATTAAAGATGGTACATTTACAAATGACAGAGGAAACACCTTCTCTTCCCTTTTCCTAACCTATTAGAAGCCTGCAGCTGAAGACATTTCTTTTACTATGCTGAACGCTCCTGGGACTAAAGGCAGCTCAGAAATTTAATCACAGGCTGAGAGCTAGTAGTTAGACTGAAGCTTGAAAAGGCCTTTAAGGAGGCGATGGGAGCATGGATTACTGCCTCACAACCACTAATTAGTAATGAAACTTCAAGAAAAGATCTGGTGAACATCTACGTGAATTTTTGCTGCCTCCAAAGATCAGTGGTGTAAAGGAGTTTCATTTTTCAAGTGGAGGTGTTAAAAAACAAATCTTCCTTTACACAACCAGAATTCTGTAGATCACAGAGCTGACATGTGCCATTTTAAGGCTCTGTTCTTATCTGTTTTAAAAATAAAATAATTATTGAGATTATATGGTTTGGGGGGAAGAAAGATTTATGAGTGCATGACCTGGCAGTCAGAAACAACAAAATACTCATATTGGCTCTAAAACCATCTCCTGGGCAAATCACTGTAATCTTGGACAAACCACTCAACTTCCCTACCTCAGCGTTCCTGACTTTCAGGCAGAGCTACAGCGAGTTGCTCATCACAAGAATGTTGTAAAAAATTAATTAGCAAACTGGCTATAAAGCACTGAGAATGAAAAACGTGCTAAAAGCTAAGCATTATAATTAGTGTTATTTAATGCATCTTTAAAAATCAAATTATACTTTTTTCTTTCCCTTTAATAATGAAATTACACAATGACTTTAAGAAATGACAAAGTAATTTGAAGTAAATGACTGGCCTGTAAAATTGAAACACACCCTAAAATGTGGTTATTATGGAATAACCACACACCCTGATAGTTAGCACTGCTTGAGCTATGTATAACTTTAACTTAGTAGTGCATTATTAAGTGGAGGAGGATCAGCAATTGTAAAAGGGAGAGCAAGTGCTGATGCGTGTTAAATACACGTTACCTTTTTGGCATCAGCAGATTTGGTGCATCCACTCCTGGCAAAGAAAAGCATGCTGGGCAAATTAGACTTATGTCACAAAAGGATTAATTAGGGTACAGCTAATACAAGCAATGTTTAGACATGAATCAAGAAATTTAGGACACAGGGCTTATGGTGCACTGAATAATTGGCAACGCTATAAAAGCAAGAAAAGACGTGAACTAATTTCACATTTACGAGAAGCAGAAAGTTCTACCCCAGCTTCTGCATGGTGAAGAATTACACACTGCAGGTTTCTTTTGAAATACTTCATATTACCACACAAATGGTTTTCTTGTGTTTAGGCTTGGCCTCCCTCATTGTATTTAAATGTGAGCTATTTAAGGCTAAAAAAAATCAACAGGTATTTATTCCCTTAAATAGAGCAGACTGGGTAAAACAAGACAAGTAAGACTGTTGGGAAGTCAGGAGGCTGCTGTGGATGCAGGAACTGTAGCTTAGCTGTAGCTGATGGCTGCAGAAATGTGTGGTCACAGCACAGCACAGAGCTGCACAGAGGGATCCAGGCTGGCTTGCTTGACACCAGAAGCTGGAGCACAACTCTCCTGGTCTTCTCATTGCTTGGTTGGTTTATTCTGCTCTTTTTGAAAGAAGGAAAGGTAGAATAGTGTCTTCTACCCTGCAGTGGCACGTGGACACAGTCTGCCCTTTATTTGTCTTAGTTCCCTGTCTATAAGTGGCTGTGAATCTACTGGTCAGTGAAGCTGTTGGAAAAAGAATTGCCTTCTCCATCTTTGCTCCAAAACAATAAACACTTTTCCTAAGACATTCACTGAAGTGCTAAGAGCAAGAGTTCTCAGTGTTTGGGAACACCAGCAGACCAAACACAGCCAAAGGGACAGTCGACAGCATCTGCTCAGAGGAGACTCCTGGGCTCAGCAAAGCCAGAATCCATCTCCAACCCACAAAAAGCCTTTGTGAAAACTGTGTCCATTAGGTCAATAAAATACAAAAAACCATATCTTCTCTTTTTAAAATATTTAATATTTTGCTTACATATATATCTTGTTGAAATATGTTTCAAAATATTTAGTGTTTAAATAAGCATCTCCAAAATTCGAATAAAAGATATTCTAAAATTATTTTGTACATTTTATGTATTGTTTCTATACATCTTTTATGGACAATGAAGGCCAGGAAAAAAGAGTACCCTAAACCAAAGAAATAAAAGAAAAACATAAAAATGTGGAGAAAAGTAACCAATTTTAAGAAATCATTCTTAAAGCAAATGCTTCTTCAATTCAGTAGCACTGATCATATTCCCTATTCAGCACTCACATGTCTTGTTTTTCCAGGCAAAATGAAAGTCTTGCTTGCCTGTAATATTGTTCCAGTCCTGTACAGCTCAGCAGATGCAGCAGGGCACAGGTCCTGCCTGCACCTCCAGCCCAACAGCCGTCAGGGCCAGCCCTCGGAGGCCGTGACAGATGCACTGAATCTGAGCTCCCCTTCCAGGCAGGGTGCTCCAAATCACTGGCTTTACATGGAAAGTTTTTCCTCCTTAGCTGTGATTTATTTTCAGGGAAATTAAACCTTATATTCAAATATTGGTTTTCATTAAATCACTTCAAATTATATTTAAATAATTCTCAATCTCCTCTTCAATTAAACATACTAAGGACCAATTTCCATCTTTTATAGAGGAAGCTTGACTTTGCCAAGTTCCTAAAACCCGTGACACAGTAGGACAGAGAGTCTTCTGTTATTTTGATTTCGTTTCCAAGTTTTGCTTACAAGCCCTGCTTTCTGGAGAAGTGAAAAATCAGCTCCTATAAGGCCTCACCCTTTAATCACCTCAGGTTAACATGACACCTTAAAGAGCAATCTCCCTTTCCTTTCTGTCTCACGATTTGCTCCACTCCACCTGCCACTTCAAGGCTCTTCCAGGATCACCCATTGACCCTACACTCACATAACCTCCACCTCCTTTCCTCAGTTTGAAAATCAAATTAATTTTGCTAGCAACAGAATAAAAATTTGCTGAAAACACAAAGTATATATAATGTACTTATTGTCGGGGGTGAATCTCACCCTGTTCAACCTGAAGTTTTTGAAGTTTCCTTTTAATTATGAGTAATATGCTTTTAAATACTCAGTCAGTTAGTTCTTGATTTGTTGCACTTGAATGGCAATATTCAGTAAAAGCCAAAAAGAAGCAAAACAGAAAGGCCAGAACCATGTTTCAGTTAAAAAAATTGTTCAAAAACATTGTCTAGGAATGAACAAGGCTATTAACAAAACTGAATCCCTTTAGCAAACAACTTTTTCTTTGGTCATTTCAGTTCTAAAGAGCAGTTTCTTAGTTTAAAAAAATTGACCTGAAGTTGAAAAGATGAAAGTTTAGAAAATAAAAATTAAATAAAATAATCCTCAGCTATTTCATGATTAGCTGAAATCACATGCATAACTTCTATGCCTTTCCTGCTCTTTCACACAGATCCAGTGTGAAAACTGGGTTTACTGGTCAAGGGTGAATCCAACACAGCGCGCTCCCACTTTCACAGAAATCCTTTGGTTTCTCTTCTGTTCAGCTTCCGCTAATCTGATGAAATCAGAATTGTAGCTCCATTTCCTGCTCTGTTTCTTCCTCGTTTCAGCTCCCTGCTGTTTGTTTCTAGGATATTCTCATCCCTGCTGAGTGTATATTTTACTCTCTTTTAGAAGAGGCAGGATCACGTTTCTCTTTCTCACACTATCTGTTACTGACGCCTGCTATGGGAATCGCCAGCCGGCAGCGAGACCCCAGTGCTTCGAGCATCTGGGCAGTTATCGTGAGCTAATAGAATCACTTCAGCAGCTCATGTTAACCGTGCTTAACAATTGGTTGTTTTTACTCCTTCACACTTCCTTGGATCTTAAAAGAAGAATGGCATTGAAAAGAAGCATTTTGTGCCTACAAGATGGACTAAATTTAACAGCGGTGTAAACAAGGAGAAATCTCCTGAACTAAAAAAAGGAAAGAGAAAAAGAAAAAAAAAAAATTCTCTTAAATATATCTTTGTTTACTGTCGAGGCTAAATAGATTGTGTCAAGTGGGGTTTGTTAATTTCTGCTCCCTCAGATGGAGAGCCTCATATGAACATGCAACTGTGAAAATAAGATTTATTATTTTTGCAATGATGTAAAACTGACATGAAGTTGTCTCACCCCATTGACAGGTCAGGAATGGACCCACTGTCTTCTCCTGCTCCCTGTCAGCCAAGGTATCACAGCCTGTGAAGGCCTGTGCCTGGAACTGCTGCTCCAGGGCTTGCCCAGCTGCCACTGCACACTCCTGCAAAATAGAGGTCAAGTCTGCAACCAGCCTGACCAAGAGGAGGCTGCTAGGCTTCCAACTAAGTGTATTTATTATTTATTAGATTGTAACTATGGACAGACTAACCTTCCAAATCTGTGAGGGCAAAAAAAACCAGAAGAGATTGGTGAAACAAGAATGAAGAGTACAACAGGCCTCTGAAAACACGGGAATGATGCTCCATACTACCAAACAACTGCTAAGCTGCACAGCCACATGCTGTTATTATTAGTAATAACTACATAATGTAGTTATTACTAATTCCTACCTCATTAACTAATTTTCTGATCTCCGCCCAAAAAAATACCTTTTTTTTCCCTTGTGATCCAACACAGAAGAGAGTTCTCTTGTCTCTAACTCAGCTGTTCTGCTAAGTCTTGCAAGAATGCTGCCGTAGGATCATGGGTGACAATCCAAGAGAAAAGATGCTTTAGTTAAATACATATTCCTCCTGTCATTCTGAATCAACATCCCTTGAGGGGACAGAAGTTTTTCCTCATCCCCTTCTGCCACCTGGCTGGGCAGCTCACACCTCTGTCTCTAAACTGAATGTCCCAGGTGGGGCAATATTTAACATCGTGGTCAGCGGCCCCTCTCCATCTCCGGACACACGAGTGCGGCCCCAGGAGCGCCGATCCAACCCTCCTGACGCCAGCGAGGTTACTACCTGCGTGTAAGGTCTTTCTTTGCTGGGGAACGCCTAATATGCTACTTGTTCTGGAAAACTCCCTCAGGCAGCTACATGCCTGTGAAAAAGTCGAGTTGCCTCTGGGGCAATGTGCTTCTAGGGCCTGGATCTGTCTGCAAGTGTGCTTTGGAGGCGGAAGAAAGGCTTGTCACTGATCCCAGCGCAGCTGGCAGGGCTGCAGCTGAGCTGCAAACGAGCTACAAATTAGTCCAACATTTAAATGCTCACTTCTAAAGATAAAAGCCAACTAAGCCTCACACAGTAGCTTTTCCTAAGGAATGGGAAGTGTCTCTAAGAATAACCATAGCTGCTGTGGAGCGGTCGGGGTTCATGAGAGCTGCCTGCCATCACGCCAGGAAGCTTCACGCTGCAACGCGATACTTTTAGAAAAGACTTCACTGCCTTACTGGTTACCATTACCAAACACCACGACATCATCCTCACATCATCCCCTTTATAGCTCACATCTGGGTCTGCCTGCTTCCCAAAGAATTTAAGATGCCACCTAAAGCTCCAGCTACATGAGTACTTTATGCTTTAACCTCTGTAGAGCACCTTAAAAGTGGTGCCATGGCAGCTGTGTCCAGATGGACGGCTCTCCCTATCCCAACGCCAACGGGCAGCATTCAGAGGCACTTCGGTTCCAGCAGAACAAGACAAAATGACCAGAAACTTTTATCAGGAAGAAACAAAATGAGAATGTAATTCACTTCATCCAGTCCTCAAGTGACTGTGATTGTTAACAGCCTATTTTTAAAGAAACTGCAGTATTAAGCTTAAATAGAAAACATTGATGTACTTAGTGACAGAAGTTTCTCACTGGAATAAACACAGAATGCAGACAACTCTCCCGTACAGATGTACACCTTCTTCCTCATACATTTTTCCCCTAGTGTATTAAGGTATGTGATTAATGTTTTTGTGTTTTCAGAAAAAAAAAAAAAATCACCAAACAAATGAAACAAACAAAAAACCCTCTAGAAATGCAAAACTGGGAATAATGTTCAAAGTAGATGGCTTATATGCCTGAAAAAGTTTGACTTTCTCTTACTGAGACAAACATTAAAACCTCTATGAACATTTTATGAATTCTTGCCACACTAAATAACATGTTCCAACTCAAGATGTACCTCTAAAGCCATCTTTTCAGTGCAAACGGAATGATGTCATGTTGACAGAGGGAAGAGCAAAGCCTGGCTGTTTAATTTGGAAGATTGCTAAAAGCGATACATTTAACTCTTCTTGTCTAACAATGGAATGTTTTTATAGTTCACAATACCTAACACCCTTGCTCACATAAAACAAGTTGTCTTGAGTTCCTGTTGAACTAATACACATCCTATTCTTTTTCTGTGTATATCGCAACATTAGGAAAGAAAACTAAATGTGTAGCAAAATACAATCCCATTTTCATCCAACTGCATCAAACGCATGTAACATTTTAAAGCATTTACAGAAGTACATTAGAAATCTAGTAGAATTAGATTAGAAATCTACCCAGACCACTCAAGAATACAAATATTTCAGTTATGCTCTAGCCGTATCATGGATATCTCCAGACAATCCAGTTTTCAGTCCAGTGTTATTTTCCCCTGTTTGTAGTGCTCATCTTGCTCCTCCTGTTGTTTTCATTTTGTATCTTACTTTTCTTTTCCCTGTCTTCTCCCTTTCCTAATTCTCTTTTTCCCCTCTTCTATTGCTTTTGGGTTTGGTATTGTTTCTCCCCTTAATTTTCTGTCTCTCTAACACCATTTCTGTGCTCTGCATGGCTCACCATTGTACCCAAGGTCCCTTGTTTTCTTCTCCCCGTGCTTTACTGACACTGCAGCCTCTTGAAGGATGACAGGTATGTACTAAGCCCAATTCCTGATTGAGGCATCCATGCACAACACACCCTTTTACCCACATATTAGAGTTCATTACATTACAAAATGTGTTGATCTTTGGAAACAGGAACACTGTTGATAAGAAAAAACATTCTTATAGATTGTCCTCTCCAAAATATCTGCTAAGCTATAAGAGCTCTCCACATCAGCACCTCATGGGCTCATCAGATGTGCACTGTGCACTGGAAATGGGGGTACAGATGCAGAAGAACTATGACAGAAAGCCAAGCCAAATACTTATTTTTATGCATATCTGCAAAAGTAGTTACCACCTTCCTCAGGAAGATCTAAAATGAAAGAATAAGGACAAGCACACATTTGAAAACATTGAAAGCCTATAGTCAAAGTTTACAATTTAAAAGCATTTACTGCTTAGCCTATTAAAGGAATAATCTTCAGATAAATGTGCTTTATCAATACAGACTAATTTGCACAATTCTGTCCCTTGAACCAAATCAAACCAACCCAAACCAGAATTCTAGAAACTACAAGTTGTTAAAAATGTAGTTAATTCCTAGTTAACAGTCTCAATTTTTAACAAGCAAGAATAAGTTCCACTAAATATGTCCATAGCCAGTAACAAGTATGAGAACACCAGAAGTTTAAGTTTAGTAGACTTCCTCACCATTGTACTCCATGTCTTTCTAGCCACGCCCAGAAGGATCTGTTTGAAGGAGGAAGAGTAGTTTAGTTCCTAAAGCTTATTTAAACATTTCCCTTTCCACTGCCATTGTAAACTTCAGCTTTTTCCTGAGCCTGCAAGCATCAACAGGAAGCCCATAGTACTCTCACAGTATGAAGGGCTGCAGGATAATACTGTATCTTCACTAGATGCACATTAGGACCACAGCCTTAGTTTAAACAGGCTAACAAACTAACTCTAGAATGATTAAACTCTGGAGTGTTTACTATTAAAGCCTTTATTAAATAGCCTTCTGCATTTCCATTAAACCCAAAACCTTTATTATGCAGAGATAATGACTGTTTTGGCTAGAACCACGCTGATCCTTCTTTCAGAAGGCTATGGAAGTAGGAACCATTGCAGCTGTTTTACACTTCAGCCAATTCTTTCTTGAGGGAAGTATGTTGACTTCATGTTGGACAGGCAAAATGGTATGCTGACCAAGGCATGACTTTCCTGATATTAACACCTGCTGGGACATTAAAGACTTGAAGATAATTGGTGCTCTGAGAAACTAAGTGTATAGCTAGAAGATTCAACTGAAGACCACAAATGTAAAGAGCTGCCATTTGAAGAGGTGCCAAAAGTAAATCATCATTTACAGTACAAAGAACTAAAGTGAGTGTTTCAGCAGCACTGAGATTTTGCACAAGGTTTGGGTCACATGTTTCATTCAATAAGTCAATCAAGATGATTAGGCAGTGTAGGAGAGGTTCATTAATGGCCATAGCAGACACTGAGTCAGCTCCTCATTTATTAACAACGCCACTGGACAGTTTTGGGTGTTTTAATTTAGAGGAGTGAAATTTATGTGGACAGAAAATACACACATGTATTGTACATCTTGTTTTTATTTTAAAGCTGCCACTGGCTTTACTGAAGTAAGTGGTACTGGCAAAAATTATTTTTAAAAATGGTGTCTCACAGTTCACTTGCTTCCTTTAGTTACCTCCTTTACTTTAGGCCCTTATATACAGGGTGAGAATTTAGCTAGGGATTTTATTTTGAAGATACTGAAGAAAACACCAAAGATATAGCTGATGACAATACTCAGGAGTATGTCTTTAGCTCCAAAGACAGAGAAATTTCGCATACTAATGACTGGCATTATGGAAGATGCACAACACTGGAAATTTCAAGGCCTGTATTTAAATACAGTAGTTATAAAAAATGAAAGCTAATTGAAAAATAACACGGAAAAATAAGAAACATCTCAAGAGACATGCCTCCTTGACAATAAAAGTGTGATGTTCAGAGGTTCCATACTGCAAATCAATTGTTCCTGTCATTTGAACTGGGGATTTCCTGAAAGGATTCCTTCATCTGGTGCCAACTACACAGCACTTAGATGTCTGCATGCCATAGAGGAACAGTGAAGGAAGAGCAGTGCCATACCTGGAAATCGGGAAAATTCAGAGTGTATCAGTGGCATACCAGTGCCATCAAACAGGGAGAGCATGGCTGCAGGTGGGCAGGTCTCCCCATTCTTGTGTCTCTGTCCACAATGAAGCTTCTCTTGAGCTCTCCAGACTGAATCAAACAGAGGCTCATTCACAGACCTCTGGTTGAAGGTTGCCCATTGTGGGTCAGGGGATCAGCTGGTATCACAGAAAGAGACAAGGACTGGGGGTATCCACCAGTGAGAAGGGTGGGTCCTGGATCCCACCGAGGACAGAGGCTGAGCAAGAGCTCATGTCATTATTGCTCAGGCCATCACAGGACCAACAGACTCTGTAATTGGTCCGTGGGAGGAAAGAGAAGCAAAGGACCATAAAGATCTGTACAGCAGCATATTACAAGAGCTCTCCCTCCCCCTGGTAGCTCAGTATCTCCTCATGGTGGAATGGGAGTGTTTTATTTTTGTTTTCCTTTCCATTAGAGGATGACCTTTGCTACAGTTAGGTTGATCTGCTGCAGAGCCAACATCCGCCAGCTTCCAGGGCTTGTGCTTCCCCAATAGCAGCAGATACTTTCTGCTGCTGCAGCTTCCTTATTCAATCATGACTCCATAAATCAAAAGTGACCAAAACTGTTAAAAAACATTTGGGTGAGAACTTGGAGCAGTTGAAGAGAGACCAAGACTGAGTCATTGCCTGATGCAATTTATGTAAACACAGTTGACCTCATTGTTGTGCTAACACCACCTCTCCAAAAAAGCCCCCAAAAACAAAATGAAACAAAACAAAACATAACAAAACCCCAACAAAAAAAACAAACCCAACGAAAATATTTTTAATTGCACGAACATTGCTGTGAGTACGTCACTAAATGCCAAATGAAAGAAGTATAGAGGAGCATATTTCTCTTGGAAACTGACCAAATGAACATCTGGTGGCTGAGTCTTCTGGAAAAATCCATCAGAGGATAATGACAGCAGCATTAGATGCACCATCATAATTAATACTATGTTTCGATGGGTTTAAACATGAAAAGTGCTGAATGCTGCTGTGAGATGCTTTCTCAGATCACACCTAGTTCAGCGAAGAGTGAACCACTGATTGTTGGAAAGATATATGAGGAAAGGATGACACACCACTCCTACACTGATAAGCAGTCAGTGCTAGCTGGAGTCAGATAGCAGGACACAACCGAAGAACTTCTGGTCTGACCCTGTATGGTATTCATTACCTTTCAAAATATTTTGAAATTATCAATAAAGAATTTTAAAGCTAAACACTGGGGATTAACATGGGAAAAAATTCCAAATTTCAGACTGCTCCTGCTCCTGAAAGGGTAGGAACCACTCTGCTGTACTTTCAGGGTTTGTTTTGCTTGATAAGGCTCATTGGATGTCCATAATAAAAAGGGACTTTCAAGCATATATATACAATTGGTTTTAATGGTGGATTTCAACAAGAAAACAGGATTTTTAATACTTATTATGATCCCTATGTCGTGGTAAGCCTGATTGTTATACAATATTTGGCTTTTGTATTAGATCCACTCCATTTATTTCACAGCTGAATTATGGCCCCAGTATAAAATCACTGAAATTCTACTGAAAAAATTCACCCACAAAGAAAACTCACCTGCAGTGAAAATCCCACCTGAATAAATTACTTCTGCAGTGTACCTCTGCAGTGTAGGTACAGAATAATACAATCATAGAAATATTAGTAAAAGTGAACTTTAACGGTTCTGCTTCCCCCCAGAACTGTCATAATAAACAGGCCATGATTCTAACCAGACCTTGAAAGGTTCCAAGAGCCTCTGGCCAAACTATTCCAGTATTACCATACCTTCACAGGGGAAACATTTCTCCTAACATGCACTTTGAATCTTCTCAAGGCACCCCTTGTGGTTGTTGCCCCTTGCTAGATTGTCACTGAGCAGTTTGGCTCAGCCCCTTCCTACTCTTCTTCCTCTGCTTCACATTGAAGAGGTAGAAAGGTGAGAAATGACACAGCAAAATCCTTCAAGACACAGCATCACTAAGCAACCTTTCATCCACATTACAGTTTGAAAACTTTGAAGAAATAAGACTTTTCTACTCACCTGTGTGTTCTAAACCTAATTTTTTCCTATGCCAAAAGCTACCCTGAAACATATCTGAAAAGTATTCCCATAAATTATGCAAATAAATAATTCGGGTAATATTAATAAAGAAAGAAAGCAACTATGTTCCCCAGGTCAACAAAAGAAATAGTAAGCACATTTAAACAGGGCTTTTAAAATATATTTTTAACAGGAGCTGTATCCGAGAATATACTTTACGTGCTAAAGGCACAGCTTTAGATCATTAATATCAAATAAAAAGCACTGTGGTCACAAGATGCAAAGACACATTATGGAAAAATCTCATTCTGCCATCTTTCAAAAAAAATGTGTCAGCAGCCTTAATGCCAGATTAAACAATGTTTGTCCTACCACAGCCAGCACAAACTGTATATTGTGAGCTAACCCAAGTATCCTTTAGCCAGATCAAATTTACCCTGAGTGCTTTGATAGCACATAGATCGGATATTCATGATGGTGAAACCACAGCCCACATTGTCAGACAACTACATAATGCAGCTGGGTGATTTTATAGATACATGATTGTACCTGCATAAAACCTCCAACATCTGTGGAATGTGCCTTACAAATGTGCTGAATCCTGAAACTCAGGTAGACACACATCTCTTTTACCATTCACTTTCAGAACCAATTTTTGATAGTTTTAAAGTTGTGGATAGCTCCTCAGTGCCAAATATGGCTCAGTTAATCAAATGAAACATTCTTAAGTATTTAGGATAGCTTAAAGACTATCTTCCCACATTTAAAAATTAAAATGGCTAATTTCATAATGCAGAAATCAACTGAACACACAGTTATGTCATACAGCAAGTAACTCAAAAGAATTATGGCTAAGTGTTTTGCACAGTCTATATTTAGTGATTCTTACTTCCAAATACTTAGACTCTAGATCTGTCCTTAAAGTATTCTTAAAAGGATTGGCAAGTATGTCTATGTGTAAAATATGATAATCCTATGTTAATTCTCCTCCTTACCACTCCGTAGATGCCTGGGAACAAACCATTGTAAGCATTAAGCTTGCTTGAGTTTGCCCTGCATTTGTATTCATTAACCAGACTATTAGTGAGAGCATTTTAGAATTCTCCGACTTTTCCAATAGCTGTGTATGTACATTCACTGGCTGTATTATTTATCTGTGTGAGTGTACATCTACCCACCCATCCATCTCCACGCCTGCATGCATACAGATCAATATGTGTCCCTGTATATTTATGTCTTTCACCATTCTCAAGACATTCAGTCTACTTCTCTGGCACCAGCTCTGGGAAATTTCTGCTTTAGCTAATGCCCTTCTGACTGAAAACAGAGCTCCATGCATCATTGACAGGAACCAAGGCAAAAAAAGTAGAACAAACAGATGGAGGTGGAAGAAAGGGAAGTATTTATGCTAAATTCGAGAAAAATAAAGGGATTAAGGGGATGTCACAGACTAGATGATTTAAGAAGGGGATTTCTTCTGAAGAGGGGATATTTCTCTGTTAGAATAGAAATCTATCATGTATTCTAACCAGGGTTAATTCTAACATCTAGAACAAATCTAAATCTTAAACCCAAGATTAAGAGTTGGCTTGTGGTGTCTATTGTATCTGTCAATGGCTTTAAAAACCAAGGAGAAAATATTTTGTTTGGATTCAGCCAATACAGTAATATTATTTATAGGCTGCCTCAGGAGCAACAATAATCTTACATGTTTCTCAGTACTCAACAGAGTATTTTTAGTAATTTGAATTATTTTAACATGTTCAAATTTATTTTCCATCCTCTTTTAGAGACACTGGATTAAGAGGCCAACCTCCCTTCTCTCTGTCACTCTGCATTTGTAGTTGTAGACTAAGCCTATCCCTAGCAGCCATGCACCTGTAGGGCTATCACAAGCAGTGAAGCAACTATTTCCCTAAACCTTCTGAGCTAACTGTACTGGAACTCAGTGATCTTTAAGGTCCCATCCACCCCAAGCTATTTTATGACTCTGGCATTCATGCACCTCTCATCTGACCGTGATGTTGGTCTAACACCGACCTACTGTCCCAGTGCTTTTATCTCCAAGGGGTCTGACCACTTGTGGAATACCTCCACCCTTATTTCAAACTAAACCAGAGCATGAAGAAAGACAAAGATCACCATGGCCATGGTAATCTCATGAAATCATACCTGCCTTATATTTAAATCAGTGATTGAGCTCCTCTCCTAGTGTGCCAAGTATTTCCCAGAGAAAATGGCTAGTGTATCCAGGGAACTTCTCCTATGCTACTGCCTTATCCCTCAGGCTCAAATAGCACTGTGTTTACATGCAGACTCAAAAGTTACACCAATATCCATGCAAAAAAACCTATACTGTTACATAATAGCTTTTAGTCTGATCCCATTCTTAACACTTCCATGTAAATCCCTAGTGCTACTAGGATAAACATCTCAGAAAACAGAAGTTATTTATTTCTAAGTAAATAATTCTTTTCTTTGCCACCTGTCAGGTATAAGTGAAAGACAGAAGCTGAACCACATGCTGAATAAGATTATTTGGGTTGCATTGTCAAACTTATCACTAACTTCTTGTATGACTTGGAAGAGGGCAGTCAGTTCTGAAGTGTTCCCTGCATACAGAAATCCTCCCGATGGCATTTTAATGGGAGGAATGCTGGCTTTGCTATAAAATTCTGCTCTGAAATTACAGAGAAAAGGTGAGGTTTACTTAGGCTGCCGTTGTATTTGCTATAGGGTATTGCACATCTAATACCTGGAAGGTAAGAAAAGCAGAGAGAAGCTATAAGACTGCAGCAAACTGAGTGTAATGATAACTATGGTGATGTTTGAGAGAAAGCACCAGCATTACCACCTGCACAGCACAAATGCAACGGGGGAATCCAGGGTATTTACAGATGTTCATCAAACAGTAAAGCCTCGTTGCACTCCACTTGGCAGAAAAACAATTCCATTCGCATTTCTCATGATTCTTTTATCATTGACTTGGATTTAGCAGAGTATACTAACATTTCATCCTTGATGAAGGCACAAGTCTGGGAACATTGACATATTTTGTGAGTATAATTCATTTTTTTGTTCTCGTTGGAATGCAGTGCAGTGCAACATTACTGCTGAGTGAACACCTGTAGTTAGAAAGCACTGGTTTGCTCAGAGGGCCCAAAGCATGCCAAACTGTTCCCTAGAAGGAGATTTGAAAAATAAGTTTGTTTGGTTTTTTTTTAAATAATCCTCCTGTGCACAAAAATAAATAGAAAAGCAGAAATAAAACTATTCTTTCAGTGCCAGATGTCAAAAAGACAAAATCAAGAATTTGAATCTCTTGGGGATGAATTTTAGCTTTGTCTGTAGGACAAACTAAGGCTTATCTCAAGCATTGTAGGATCCAGTTCCTCAAAGCACCAAAATACATACTTATCCCAGTTTCTCAAAGTACAAAAATGCGTAAAAGTCATCCAGAGCAGTGCAAGGAATGATACTGAAACCCTTTTCTCTCTGAGATAGGTTAATTTCACTTCTATGGAAAAATGCTATCTATAAATGAAAGGGTTTTATTTCAAACTGTCAAAACATTCCATTTAATTTGCAAAATATCCAATTATGATTTGGCTGCAAATATTTTAGCCAGTTTTCATTTACAGAAAGAGTGCACATCTTTTAAAACATGTTCTGAAAATTGGACATAAAATTGCAGACAGCCTTTACCATCATGAAACTCATTTTTCAGAGTAAAAGGACTCAAGGACTTTATTTTAATGCCAGAATACTAAAATTCTGCTTTCCTAAATAAACCATGCTCACAGCCACTCCTCAGAAAATAAATTCTAAAAACAACACACTTCATTTTTGTCTTCTCCTGTTTTGTCCTCTACTATTGAAGCCCAACAGACACATTAATGAGATTGAAGCTCGTTCAAATTAATTTGGCTTGTACAATCTGCTTTCCCTTGTCTTTTGTTACTGTTGACATTGTGAAACATGAACTCTGTGTTGGTGAGCTGCAGTAAAATAAGAGGTAAGTAACATGTTTTTGAGAATTTGCGAGTTTCCTTTCAGTTGTTCTACTCCCTAGATGATGTTATCTGCCATTAATTACACAAATTTTCCTTCCCTCCTTTACATAACATACAGTTTGACAGTCTGATACTGATGTTCTAGATGATTCCCCATCTTTCTCTCCATCCACTAATCTACCATGCAGTTTGCCCTCCAGGCATTTTACTGTTCTAGCCCATTTATGCTTCTCTCCCACATTACCTTTGACCTTCACCCCTTCAGTGGTTCTCCTTCACTGACTTCCTTCCACATCTTTTTCCAAGTTGTGATTAAACAATACCAGATACAGCAGAAAGGGTAAGAAAACATAACTTCATTTGATCACTTCAGCTTCATCCACAAAGCAAAAAAAACCCCAAAACCAAAACAGAACAAAAAGCAAAAAATCAAACAAACAACCAAAAACCACCAAAAAAGCCAAACCAAACCAAAAAAATAATTAAGCAGTTAAGTATCAAAGTCTAAATGTGATAAAGCTAAATCAATTGTGATGGATACATTTCTGAGATGGGGTGAGTTACATATATAAGAATTCAGAACAAGGCCCTCTGTATACCCATACATTAACTTGACATGTTCTTTCAGCACATAAGTTTCCTCTTGCAGGTTTACAGAAAATAGAAAACAATACTAAAAATCAAAGCTTTGGCCAAAGGTTTTATGTCCCAAAATAATGCTGCTAATTAACGCTGAAACACAAAGTGTCTAGAAGAAGAATCTGGAACTCTTACGTAATAAAGCATTCCTCCATGAAGGCTATCAAACACAACCCATAATATTTTTACCGGTATGCGTCTACATGAAATACTTGTATTAGTCTAAAAATAAATGCATGAGATATGCTGGCTTTTATGTTCATCTATTGCACCAAGGTTCTTGGTATAAGAATCACCTCATTAATGCTTCAGAACACAGTATAAATATTCATTTCAGAAAAAAATTATAAAGAATAAACCAAGTGATAATGCTGTACATGACTAGTCTAATATACATTATGATTACCTAAATGCAATGATAAAAGAGCAGATTATTTTCCCCTCACATTTTTTGCAATAACCTCATGTAGTTTAAATTATCTACATCTATCAACTCCACACACTGGCCAAGGCTGAAACAGTGTTGACCAGATCCACAGAAGTCAATTAGTTATGCCAATTTGCTCCAGCTGAGAATCGATTCTCGGTTGTCTTTATGCTTCCTTTAGAATATTCTGTAGGAAGCCTTGCTTTAATGAAGCTGGGTCAACATGTATGGGAAATGTCAACATGAAATTCCTTCTCACCAGCTTTTGGACTTCTTAAAATATACAATTTAAAAAAATCCAATCTACCACCTAGAAAACCGTAGGCTTTGATAGAAATTGCAGACAGATTTAAAATTAACTCTAAAGAAAGGGGCTTCAACATTATCAATCTAATAAAACTATTATCTTTCTTTTCCTTTGGTGGGTTTTCCTAAATTTGCAATTAAATAGTTTAAACCATTCTTGTCCAGATGCTGTTGATGGGAAACAATCACAAGAAACAGAGCAAACAAAAGAAAGATCATAAAATACATTAACTTTTACTAGTCATGCTGCCGTGCATTAGCATTTTTAATAATGACCTCATTACCATTTAGTTCAACAAGCAAACAAATACTGTTTATTTGATAATTTATTTATTCTAAAATAACGCAGCCTCTTTTATGTGTCCTTGTTATGAGCTCACTGACGTTAAAGGCACTGCTACAATCAGTTAAGTAATTATCATAGGATAAAAGCTTTTACCATGAAAAAGTTTTGTTTGAAAAAGCATGAACTGCGATTCTCATTGATAGCTTTCACCAAGTGCAGGATTCAGTACATTGTAGCACAAAGGCCTAGATTATCTCCCTCTGTTAAAGGCTTAAAATTCTACAACCAGACCATGCCAGTTACCAGTATCAGATTATGATAACAAGATCATGTTCAGTTATAAAAACAAGTGTCTAAACTTTTCTCATGTCACTTTCTATCTAAGTCCCATTGCAGTTGTGAAAGGACCCATCTGAATGTGTGTAGAAGCTCATTTTAAAGCTAGCTCTTTGAACTGGATTCATGGGGTATTTGCATAAGAAGATTTGGGTAAAAAGAATGGGCTGGTGCTGCATCTGCCCATTAATATGCCTGCTAATTCAGCACATTGTAAGCCTATTGATGTATCACAAAAGGCTCAAATTCAAGGACAGTTATCCTATTGCCATTGTTAGGGTTTGAATTCAAGTAATATGTTCACTATAGGAATACAGTTGTTACAATTAGATATTTTTCTATAATGGTATAAAGAACTGACGACAATCAGAATTACAATAATGCTGATAAAACTTTAGAATTCATGAATTCTATTATTTTAAAAGATGCAGGTGCTGATTAATTTTGCTTTGCATAATACTTGGACATTGAGTGCTGGAATACTTAAAGAGCAGCAGCAAATTGAGGCAATATAACCTATCAAAGCTGGCAGTCTCCCTTTAGTGCCAATGCACATTTATCTTGCTTATGAGACTTTTAATAAAAAATTAAAATACTAAACTGAGTCGCAACAGAACAGAGGAGACCTACAACGTGAGCACGAGGAGTGGGTATTTTAATCTTGCTTATGAAAAATGCAAAAGCATCACTTGTGCTATCAGGGGATATCCTACATGGAACATTTTTATGGTGAATATGAATTGCTTAAAAACACTGTATGCTTGCAAATGGAAAAAAGAGCAGAATCAGTGATTCATGCAGGAAGCACAGAGCAGCCGCTGCACCAACTCCACAGTGGATTCAGAGCAGACACTGAGGCACGCAGGCAAATAAAAAGCTGCTAGCTGAAGTGCTATAAAGAGCTTTCAAAGCACGCAACACAAAGGAAATGCTAAAGAACAGGCTAAATGGAAACAAATGCAGAAAACAGCAAATTAAGTCTAGTTAAACTTAGTGCTTCAAGTTCCTAAGTTTGTGTGTATTTAAGACCAGAGCGCGTGGCTCATGGGGTAAAACGAGGGAAGCTGTGTGTGGTGGTGCCAGGATTTTCTGCTGCGCTGTGCCGATGTCCTCTGCTGTGGCCCAGGAGAAGCCGAGCTCCGCCGGAGACCCGCGGCGCCCCGCGCTCCCACACTGCCGCATTGTCCGGCCGCTGGACCGGGGGCACGGCCGCATTTTTCTCACCCCGCGTCCCTCAGAGAAGACATCAAAGACTGGAGAGATGTGCTCTTTGTGTTGTTTGGTCTCTGACTCTCAACATGTGGTTTCGCAGGCCCAAACATCGGCACCTTTTAACCTATTCTGTTCAGCTTAGGCCTCAGCTCCGTTTGAGCATTAGGGAAACTATAGTAACCGATAATCTGCCTGTTCCTGAATAGAAACTATGTACCTTGTCACACAAGAGCCTGAGGATCACCATTCGGGACAAGTTCCTTTACAGGCCCTTGGCTTTCTTCACTGGGGCCCAGCCTGTCCTGCTGAAAAGGTGTCAAAACCCTTCGCCTTTCTGCGACGGGGGATCTGTGTTAATGTTAATTTATATTTAACAAATGGGATATTGTCCCACAGAATGTATCAGTATTTGATGATCTATTACAGATGTTTTCATCAAGCCATAAATGTGGGCCCTTGACAAAAGGCGAAAGGTCTCTGGAGGGAGCAGGACGGCGGCAGGGAAGGCAGGGACCTGTTGCACTGTGTCTGTGTGTGTTTTTCAGTGGGACCCAGCCCCATGCAGGTGGTGACCGCAGATCTGCCACCCGCCCCAACACCCGTGATGGGCACCGAGGCCAAGTGACGTGTCCAAACTCAGCAGCCAAGTGAGCAGCAAAGCCTCCTCCCAGGCCTGAGTGTGCTGAATAAAACGCTTCCTCCATCAGCAAGTTGCAGAGAGAACTTTGTTAGTCGTTGGTTTTATTCATGTATGTATTTTGTAGCGATCTGATCTCCCACTTAATGAGCCTCCCCCGCAGGTGCAGGGAAAACCTTATCACCAGTCCCATTTTTCACTCACTCAATCTCTAATCCGGCACTGCACTGTCTTGTTATTAGCAGGAAAAACAACAACAACAACTATGTATATCGTGTAGATCAGAGCCAGGAAAGAAAGGAACAAATGTCAAGGGTTTGAAGAAGCAATTCCAAGAAAGCTTCATTTCATCTTCAACACTCTTTCCTGACTGTCACGCAACAGCCAGCTGCTAACACATTTCCCTCCACAAAAATATGACATTTCTGCTTTCTTTATAATAGTTTAATATTAATAGGGAGGGGAGCTAAATTGTTGACACTGCCACCAAAATACCGTGCTGCAAACCAAAGTATTTGGTATGAAACTCAAGACTTTCTGCATTAAGCTCTCTCACAGTGACCTGACATAAACTGGCAACTGGCAGCCGTCTGCTTTTGGCAGCTTGGCATATTTGGTCATTTATTGGGTGCATGTGAAGATCAAATGGGTTAAGATTCTTCTCCTTAAACAGCAGGGAAAAGAACATCAAAAAGGTGTAAATTTCATTTCCCCAGTTTTGATTAAGTCAAGCATGAAATGAAATGTAATACTCTCAAGTGGCAAGGGTTTATACTATTGATGTTGTTACTTCTGCTTCACAAAGCCCAATCAGCCGACAGCGAGTTGAACAAGCTAACAGAGTTTCAGGGTGGCCAGATGGAGGGTTTTTACTATGGTTGAAAAGACAGCTTAGTGCTTGCCTCTTCAAGCCAAGTCAATGCCAACTGTGTGAAATCCTGGCCATTCTACCCCTTCTTCTTTTTTTTTTTTCCTTTTCCCCTCATCTCAGTGCTGGTGGCTAGCACCATACAGACCTGATAAAAAACCAAACCCTTAAGCAAAACAAGGCATTGAATGAATATTTTTTTGCCAGAAGCATTGTTTATCTTCCCCTCAAACTGCAGAGATTTCTGAATTCCTGATGCAGACCAATCTTACTACAATATTTAGCAAATGGGAATATTTATTGCATTTAAATGTTATCTGAAAGGAGGCCTTTGCAAGATTTTGGTAGTTTCTCTGAGATTAAAGTCATAATGCTATTTGTTTTCAATAGTGTGGTGAAGTAAAAATCTTCTCATGTGCTATGAAAATAAATGAAGATTTAAACTGTACCTTGTTCACCCATTAAGGGAAACTAGAGTTAATTCAGAACACTGTGAGATGCACATTGAGAATGTCTTTAGATCTAGATACAAAAGTAACAGGTCTTAAATTGAGTGTGGTCTTACTTCGTTAGGAAATTTGTCCTTTTTTTATAGGTGCTTTTTCAGGTCCCTTGTTCCCACTACATTCTCAAATTTAATGCTCTTGCCACTATACAGCTGGACTAGAATAGAGTGGCTTTAGTAAAGACTTAATAGAATCTTTAATGCTTCTAACAATCCACTCCCATTGAACTGCATTAAGTAGATATTATGGAAGGACAAAGAGCTAAATAGCTCAACATCAACCTCATTAGGCATGCAGGCAGGCCTTGAACCATTTTATGGGCAAGCCTATTGTGAGTACACTCACCAGGTTAGCTTTAAATTGCAAATGATACCCTGAAAAGGGAAGAGAAGTTTTGGAGAATGGCCTCACAGAAAGAAAATCATTTTAGGCTATAAGAAAATGAAAGGCATTGTTAAAATTGCTCTGACCGTAGCAAATGAAATACATCATGGACTTGAGAGGCTGAATGCTACACTTGAGGGTTTTTTGTTGGCTTTTTTTTTTTGTCTGTTTAGGAATGTGTTGTACAGCAGAATATAAACAATATACAGTATGTAAGACTTAATAAGGGTGGCTCAACATACTATCCTTTGTCTGAAGTTAAACAAATGATAAGAGCACAATAATTAAGTGGAAGGGGAAAGACAAAAAACATCCCATTTATCCCATTTGAGTAAAAGACAAAGTATGAAGAATGTTATTTATTGAAACTTTCCAACTGGCACTGCTTAATCAATAAGGATTCATTTAGTCTTAGCACTTCTGCGTTCAGAATTGTTATATTAAAAAAGTCTCTCAAGAATTGTTTGCAACTGCAAAGTGCTTTAACAACTGACATTATGATGCTGCAAGTCTGGGAACATATTCCCAAGCAGAGCCCTTCTCTGTCACCTTAGTGGATGAATAATTGTGCCTTTGCATATTCCTTGTCATAAATGGCAGGAATGAAGGGACCCTAAGGACCGCCCTGGCAGGATTGGTGCTGTACAAGCAGAGTAAATTAAAACAAGGATTAGAGCAAGTATGATTGGGGATGACAAGCAGGGCAGTTGTCGCCACACAATGTGCCTTTTTGCCCATATGGTCTGTACCAAGCTTACACAGCACAAACCCTCTAACATGGATGCTTATTAAAGCATTCCTTCTTGATCAGGACATAAAGTCCTTAAAGCTTCATGTCATAGGAGAAAAACAGTGTTTCTTTCACAACTTGGGCAGCAGCCTCAAGCACTGTTATTTATGAAGTTCTACATGCAACTGCCCTATCTTTACTTTTCCTTAGATTAATATATAAGAAAGCCCATAAATGTGAAAAATTGAGGTTACAGTCTGCAGTTATAGTTATGCATTGTATAGGCTATTAAATGTGATAGCAAATTAACTGAAAATTATATTTTAAATAAAAATCAGACATATGAGATATTTCAAAACTGCCTCACAAAGTATGGATTTGCAGTGTACAAAGACTATGGGTAATTTTTAACTCTGTTTAACTGGATAATGAAGGTACATAAAATTAATGCAAGGAAAATATTTGAGTGATCATTATGCAATATTATGAGCAAAAAAGAAGAAGCTTTATCTGCAACTTTCTTACAGCTTACAAAAGCAGAAAAAAGAATTTTTTTCTAAACTCTTATGTTATCTCACATAACATACCTAATTTTCTGTGCCTTAGTTCCCTCATTGGTAAAATTGAAATAATTACACATTATAAGTATATTACACATACAATTATACCAAAATCATATACATGTTAGTATTTCTTTTTGCTGTTTATTTCCCTTTTAGTCAAAGCTCACACCACTGGTCCTGCTTTACAGAAGGGTACCTAGATTCCACAAATGCCCATGAATAATTTTAGGTCTCTGAGAAGAGTTTTGCCTAAAGCAAGATACTATTGGAATGGTGCTTTCTCAGTCCTGCAATCAGGTACTCAGATAGTGGTGAGAAAACAGACATATAAGACCTTTTATTTAATTTTTGTTCCTCTACGTTGCATCATACAGCTCTATCTGACCTCAAAGCAACAACGAATTTAGGACATTCCTTCAAGCTTGATCTTTTTCTCAGCCGGAACAGCCTGTTCTGCAGTAGTAAGGAACTTAGGAAATCTCTTACATGGAGTAGCACACAAAACAGAGCATTAAACAGGAATCAGCAAAACCACTGGCAGTTAGAGCTCTACAGGCACCTTCAGGAATCATCCAGGAGTTCCTGCTAAAGTAGACAGAGGTTTCTTATAGAAAGATGGAGGGGATTTGGTGAGAGTCTCACAATTTGAAGCAGGATCTGGTAAATTATCTTTGATGATTTTAGCTCCTCCCAAACTTTCTTTTTCTCTTGGCATATAATTACTGCCACAAATGCTGAAGAGGATCCCCATAAGCTGTCAACTTTACTTGGCACTTAAAAATCGTGGACAGTTGTGCTAGAAAACTTTTAAGATTAACAGATGCTAGTAAATTTACCTCATCTTTGTGTCCAAAAATCTTTGAAGTATTATCTCTTATTTTCAAAGCTGTTGACATTGAATTCAAAATTACTAGGAATAGGACTTGGCCAGACATTATTTGGATGGATGTATTAGTATTTTTTAGGGTGACCTCTTGCTTCATGCCTAGATTTTGTTAGACACTGAAACAAATCAGAAAATACAAGGTACACTATTTTATGGGTACAAGGGACATTTGCACCACTAACCATGAACATATTTCGTGTCTTAGTTTCATCTGCTTTGCAGTTGTATTTGGGCCTAATCTGCAGGAGCATGGCTACGGGAAAGAGTGGCCCAGTAAATAAAGCATCGAGCCTAAGATTTGGGAAACCAAATTTAAATTCCTATTCTATGAAAATATCTTGATCATTTAGGTCAAGATACTCAAATGTGGTTAAAAAACCTACTCCTGTTAGGCTTCTAATTCCCAATGAAAATAAGAATTCTAATTTTTTGTAAGAAATGTATTAAGCACCTAAAAAATCTTTGAGGATCAGGACTTGAGACTCTCTGTGCTTCAAGTCTCTGACTGTGAAACAAAGATGACTGCATTGCCCTACTGGGCAGGGAGATTCTGTATCTGCCCTACAGTCCTGGAAATGCTCAAGGTTATAGATACAGGAACCAGATAAGGACTGTAAATATGACAGTTTTAAAGAAACATGGTTTAGTATAATTTTATTCCTATATTAATATAGTTGAAAGGGAAACAGCTTTTTAAAAATGCTATGTTGAAGGCATATTTTTTTCATACTTGAGAGATCTGCCTTTTGGAAGCTTGAATTTTTTTTTCAAAAACTCTGCAAACACTGATATGATCATTAATTTAAGCATGATTTTAAAAATTCCTTCTAATACTTTTTAAAGTTCTTTTAGAAGAAAAGGAATAAACTGATTTTAACTGGAATATTTTAGACAACTACTCAAGATTTCAAAATGTGTACAATTTCTAGTATATCTGTTCCTAGAAGAAATTATTGACAAGCCATGAAAAGAGATTCAATGAAGTGAATGTGAAGGACTTCTTATTTCACTCTTCTCACTTAAATTCTAGATTGAGGCTACAAAATTAAATCAAACGATTACACAGTCGAGGATATTTCATATGAAGTGACTTCTGCTCAGTCTGATCTAATCTACACTGAAATGTAAAACAATCAGTCTCTAAGAACTTTAAAGTATCACGAGCTTCATTGACTTCATATTACTTAACACTTTAAATGTATTTGAGAATAGGCCAGGAGAAATTCCGCGAAAGGAGGACATCAGGCTTAATGGCAAGGTGATATCACAGCACAAAACTTTAAAGTCATTATTACTGCTCTGATTTTAAAGGCAATATTCCCCTGCACTCTCCCTCTCATCCCTCAAGATTAAATAACATTTTTCAGCAGGCTTCACACCATGTGTAATACATTCAGACCTGTTGAGTAGGTATCCTGAAATTCTTGCACCTCCTGATGTCACCATTCCTCTGAAAACATGTAAACTATATGTGACTAGACAAAGCACTGCCCCTCTCCTGCAAAGGCATGCCTAAGTATGCAGTTAATTTGATGCACTGCAAATTGTCCCATAAATCTGAGGGTGCCTGTAAGTGTTTGTGGGCTTGGAGCCTAAAGGAACATCCACCTTCCACTTCCACTGCATTAGGATTGAGCTGAGGTGGGTGACGGCTGCCAGCTGGCTTCCCCTGGAGTCTGCGTAGAGACAGCACAGACCCCCAAATACCTCTTTTTCATTTAATTAGTAAAGCTTTCATGCGAGATTTTGACAAAAATGTTCCACCTGTCCTAACAGTTACAAAACACGTATTTCCATCACTTTGCTTTTCAGCACTTCCACTGACTTAAAACAAACCTTGAGCAATGATAAGCCTCAAGATAAGGGAAAAGACAGAAGACAACTTGAACACTTACTCTTTTTTTTTGTGGAGGAAGAGATAATTAACTGCAGTGTTCAATGATCTTTTCCAAAATTGAACAGAAAGAGGATAATTAAAAAGTTTGACTGAAATATCTATTTACATTTTTTAGAGTAAAATATCTATAACATAATAAATAAATCAGCAGCTTATTTGTTTCAGTGAGGACTGACTGAAATGGAAGTTTAGTTTCTTAGTGGAAGTGAAGGTAGCTCCTATCATTATTAAAAGATAAGGTACTGAGAAACATGAAGGTACTGAGAAAACTAATTAAATTTTGTTGAGTAATCAGGAAGTCCCTCATGAATATCCTCTGGGGTAGGCCCTAATGTGAAGAGATCTCAATTTTGTGGTTAAATAATTTGAAGAGATTAATTAGTAAAGAATAAGCATTAAAGACAATCATGAGAAGATAAAGGTAATTTTTTTTCCACATTTACCAGTTTTATAGCGCTACCTGATGAAAAAGCTTTCATTGAGTACAGTGACTGTTAAGAAGGTAGTTGTCTGAATTTTTTTTAAGTATTTAATTTATTAGCTATATGGTAGAAATAAAAAACATTCTGAGATGAAAACTTAACTTTAAACCAGATTTGCATAAAGGATTAGGCTCTTTCCAGTTCAGAACTACTTTTCAGTCTCAAAGTGGGAGAACTGATCTTTATCCTGAATTTCTTTTTGTTCTTTTGGAAGTTCAGTTTAATCCAGCTGTCTTAATTTTCACCTTCTCCCTAAACCTCCTAGGCTTGTTACATGATAGCTAAGGATCATTATCCACCCAAGCTAGGGGGTTTTCCCTTCATTAATTTCTGTAAGAAGATTACCAGTGCTTGTTTGTTGTTGTTTAAGCAAATTATTTCCCTAAGCAATTTGTTTTTCCAACTGGTTTACACTTTAATGCCCTTGATTGAATTTCAAACAAGAGATCAACTTGACCAACCAACTCTGTTTAGGGGGAGTGGAAAAAAGAAAAAAGGGGGGAAGAACTTCATGTGAACTGTTTAAGCAACAAGAGTGCTTAAAAATGTGCTCAACCATTCAGTAAGAGATGCATCATAATTAGCAGCTCATTCAGGACTTGTTTAGTTTTTAAAGTCAAGGTGACTTTTCTTGAAGACAAAATTCTCTAATTACCACTGATATGTGTGTGTCCCACCTAATAAGAGTTTTTTTCTCATTTAGTTCTACATATTTACTCTCCTCTTTCTCCCTGCCCCAAATCTGTCTTCACTGGAAAAGTATCAGAATTTTTTGTACATTTGAAAAGAGATGGCTGAAGCAAACAACATGAAGATTGGGGATTTACTGCTTGCAGTTTGAATAACATTCTCACTCAGATGGTTATTTTTAAATTAATGCAATCAAGACAAGTGGCTGTGATTCAGTTTCACTTCAATTTTTAGGCAAGAAATGAAGTATTCAAGCACTCAGGGCTTCTCAGTGAACTTTGTATATATAAATTTGTACAAGCCGACAAGCTAAGCAGCAAGAAATATCATCCTTAATTAACATATTCCTGAGTAATTATCTTGATTTAGATGATATTATATTATTATATAGGTTTTACCCAGGCTAAGCAGCCACCTCAATAAAAAAGAGACCACTAGTCAAATTTAACTCCATCAACCCCCCTACTAGTTTGATGATGCCTGTCCACTAGGTCAAGTTGTGAAATCCATATCCACCTACTGAAGTATTTTTATTTGTGGGATTGGAATGTACTTCCAAGCAAAGCTGGCATAATCTGACTATTTTACAAGTGAGCACCACTCCTGTACCCTGACTACACTGTGACTTGTCAACCAGTTTGCCTCTCCTGTTCCCCTGACCAGGAACTCCATTTGTTCTACTGCTAGTGAACAGACACCGCTGGTGCTTGGAGAGAGAAAGCTGTTCTTACACAAACTGCACAGGAAGAAAATATATAAAATGAACAACAAAAAACCAAAAGAGCAACCAAAACACAACAATGTGAACATCAAGAAATGAAAATACAAAATAGCCAAAAAATCAATATAACTTGATTCTCATGACTGAAATTGCACCTGTGACCTTTAGAAGCCTGCAGAACTCCCAACAGCAGCATCACCTCTACCCAGACTGCCTCACACCTAGAAAAGTGCCAAGCACTACACAGAGAGGCAGCTGCAGTTTTTACCTGCCAGCACAAAGGGATCACAACCCACAAATGCTTAGGGAAGAAATGGACAACTCTATAAATACTGGATCTTAATGGAATGGAAATTTTGTATCAGCTGCAATGGTGAGATGAAAGAAAAAAGAAAAAGTGAGTACTAGTCAATGTAAAATTATAAAAACAAGCAAACACAGGAAATGAAATTATTATTAATAGTGACTGTTCTAAATTGACAAGTGAAAGCTCTTAACATCCAACAAAGGAGTCCAGGGCTGTGCACCCTAAGCAAGGCTCATGGTTGCAATTCTCTTCTGTGATGACCTTACACACTGTCTGCTTTACATTCCACTGAGGTCTATGCCAGCTAAGTACCTTGGAAACTTTGAGATATGACCTAATATAAATTAACTGTTATGAGGTCAGATTAAAACGGGAGGTCTATCTGTTTTAACTTCACTAGCTGCAAACAACACGAGTAAATGGAACCATATCAAGCTATCAGCATGCTATGGAAATTGTCACTGATGTAGATGTTATATTGCATGAGATTCCCTTTCCTTGTCTTTTTCTTTTTTTTTAAAAATAAAGAGTATCACAGTATTTCTGACTTTGGTGTCAAAAGGTAGATCAATAAACAGGTAATCATTAGTTAAAACCCAGGATACTCAATCATGAGCATTAAGTTATTGATTTGACATTTATCCTGCCACAGTGTCTTCTCGTTAAGTGTTTCAATAATATAATTTTGAAATTTTTTTATTCTTTGAGATCCCTGGGTTCTGACAGGGCCCTATGTATATTCAGCAACTTGTAACAATGCCACACTAACATAACCAGGAGATGAATGATAGCAGTTCTGATTTTGGGAGCTGGAGATAAAATTATATGAGCCTATTTCTAAAGCAAATAGACTTTAGAAACAATGAATTTCTGCCTATCAAAATTCAGCACTAAAATCACTAAAAGAAACAGTGTTATCCACTCTAGTAAGAATATTCTAATTAATCCACTTCAAAAATTGCATTCAAGCCATACATATGTATATATTTGCAACTGGTATATAAGTGCCTATATGGTATGAAAAATATAATCTTAGTTTAGGAACAGGATATACCAACAAATTTAATTTCATGATGACACATAGCATTCTAACAAAGGAATATTGTCACTTAAAATTATATCCACATTTTAATATATCTTTTCCCAATCTCACCTCCTACTGTCAACACCATCAATTTCAGCAGTGCTCCTTCCCCTTTTTCAACATCAAAATGCGTTCCTTCCAGTATCATTATTATCAACCTGAGCAAACTAAATGTGAAAAGGTGCCACTAATAGGACAGCTTTTGACATCACATCTTGAACCAGAATAAGCAAACAGGCAAGTCAAATCTTCAGGGTCAAGCTTTGAAGTCAATTTTCTGACCCGGGAAATCATGTTCTGTGACAGTGATGACAAACGGTGAACACATGCCTTGTATAAATATGTCTGTGAATGTTCCCTTACAAACATTTGCAGTCACCATCTCACTGGAGCCAACTGCCAAAAGAAAAATGGGACGTTTACACTTTGAATATCTGCTGTTCGACACGATGCTTTAACAAAAAAGTAAAATCCAACTTTAAAATTGCTTTGTTTTCTTAAGTAGAGTAAGAAATGTAATAAAAAAGCACACACATGCACCTAATTTTCAATTAACCTTCGACATCTAAACATCCAGAGAGTGGCATAATGTATACAGTGCAAGTGTTTTGCTATTTGGACTCCTATGCCTAAAGCACTCTCTAGCAAAGCTTTCTAGGTACAGCACTAAAAAGTCATTGTTTATTGATTTCAAAATCTAACAGACTAATTATATATTTGTAGATGACTTGACAGATTTACAAAACTGCTATATGATTTTATAATGGAACATGCCCATGTTAATCTCCATCTATGGAGATAGCTAGAGGGGGCTGACCTTTATCTCATATTTAAAACACAAGCAATAACTGAAATTCATTTTCAATTTATTTTCCAATCATATAAAAGGAGGGGGAAAAGATTACTTTATTGAATCTTTTTTAGCTGGTAAAAGGTTGGAGACACACAGTCTTGATGCCTTCCAAGGAGCTACAGGGATGGTCTATAGGGAACAGACTTAATCGAATAAACTAATCTTTGCTGTGGAGATTAAGTAGATGGCTACAGCAGTAGAGTAACAGCAGAATGCAAAGTATCAGCAGCACCATCAGCTGCTGTAAAGGTGCTGTAGGCAGTAGGAAAGCTTCCCTGTTGGGTCCACCCTACTGATCCTGCAAATTTGGTAAACTTCATGGAAATTTAATAATGCTGCTGCATTGTGTTTGCCTGCTGAGCAAACAGCCTGGTGCTGCAAGGCACATATGTGATAATTTACAAGGGGTTTTTGGAAGATACAGTAACTGCTGCTACTCAAGCCTGGGGCCTTTAAGCTGAAGAGAGCATATACAGTGTACATCCTCAAGGTAAATACTATCTAGAGGTAAGGATGCGTTTCAAAGCAGCTCCTGACAGTTGGTAAAGTGCCTTACTTTGTAAGCACATCTTTTCAAACACTCTTTGATTCCCTATGCCAATACACACATGAAGAACTGAATTAGTCTGGGCTAGAATCTGTCATGATATATGACTAACATATTTCTGCACTTTTATGTAAGCTTAAATAAAAATTGAGTTATTTTGTTGGGCTTCTTGTTCGCCCTGTCCCTTCCATTTAGCACTCTGAGTTGGAAATCTCAACTAATTATGGACTACACATTTCTGAGGAAATGGCAGAGATGGCACCCTTTCCCTGCAGAAAGGCTATTTTTATTATGGCTTAGAAGCAATCCAAAACACACACACTGCTTCTGCGCTTTCGGCCTGGCAGTGAAAAGGGAAGCAAATCAGAGCAGGAATGATCCAGGTTTCAACATATACAATGAACTTATTTAATAAGAATAAAAAGAAACATTTCAAAAACAATTACTGCTGCCTTTGGATCCTGGAAGTTGAAAGGAAACCGCAGCTGCGTTGCTCATTCCAGCAGCTCACAGTTCACAGGGTAAGCAGCGCTCGTCAATATGAATCAGCTGTGAAATGCAGGGCTGTGCTTGGACTGCAGTTTAAATTGGCCATCCCTGCAATATTGTTATTGCAGTTAATAAAAACTGTTGCCTAACACTTTGACCACAGACCAGCAGAGCCGGGGCGGGGTGGGGCTGGGCGAAGGGTATGTGTCAGGGGGCAACACTTAATGTGAAAAGTATTTGAGGGAAGGTGGTTCTGTGGGTTACTTCTGGAGGTGACAGCCTCGCTTGAATATTGATTCCCTATGTGACAGAAAATGTGAAAGAGATATTAAATGAATTTCAAGTGTGCTTCAATAGCAGTTTAGCAATAATAAGCAACTAGTGAGGGAGAAGCTTTCTTCCTCTTTGTCAACAACTATGGGCTATCAAAGGGCAAATAATATATCAGAAAAGCAAAATCACTTTTTTTTTTCCCCATTTTTCATTAAGGCCAGGAACCAGCATTATTCTTATGGCTCTTATGATTTCCTCTGTTTAGCTTGTCTCCCATCCTAACTCTCTTTTATAAAAATTAGATTATTTTTTACTATATATAAAGGATAATAATAATGATTAGTTATAACTGTAGTTAGTGCTACACTTAAACACTTTCACCTGAGTGTGCAGGAAGGCTGCAGTACCTGCAGGGCAAGGATCACAGTAGGGCCTGTAATACAGGTGACCAACATGCAGCAGCATGCATGCAGCAGCCAAACCATAATGTTTCAGGCTCCCTGGGCAGTCTGAAGTGAGGCCACGGAGAGTGGAGAGAGCCAAATGCTGCCATCAGCAGCATTCCCTCTCCTCTTGGTGTGCAGCCACGTGGACACAAATGGAGATCATGGAGCAGAGCATCAAAAAAACCACACACTTTGTCCTGAAGAAATCTCCCACTGTTGAGAAAAATACTGGCTTCTCAAAGACTGAGCAAATCCGACAGCCCTCTGACAACTGCAAATGGGTGCTTGGAGACAACCTCCTACCAAATGAAAATGAAAGCCTGAAGTGCCCCTAAAGCTGTGCTTGATAAATGTTTGATGTGTCAAGGCACAGCCCATTCAGAATGGAAGTTTTGCTATCAAGTTTACTATTTGGAGGTATAACTAATGTATCCCATGTATTTGGAGGTATAACTAATGCATCCTGCCTCCACAACACTAAACGGTCTCAAAAATGTCAGCATCTCATGCTCAGAGAGGAAAAAAAAGAAGTAATGTATTAACAAAGGGGCTCAGACTATGCTTTCCAGAGGAGAGACAGACAAGGCAAAGCTGTGAGGATGACCAAGATGACAGCTAAAGCCCTTGCCCTAGGAAGCAGCAAACCAGACTTCAAATACACAGAAGTCAACTTTGTTAGGATCAATCTGTAGAGGGCCAGGCTGCACGCCAGAAACAGAACAGCTCAGTTCACCAGGAGTGTGTTTACATGGCAGCCAGAGCACTAGCAAAGGTGTTTGGCTGCACCTGAGCCAGCTGCACATTTGCTGGCCCAAGGGCAGCCCATGGTGAGCAGCACACAGAACCCAGCACAGCTCAGCTCTCTGGTGCTTCCTCAGGTGAGTGCATTTTGCAACCCACACCTCACACCAAAATATCTGGATTGCTACCAATCTTTGATCTGCCCATCCAAATGTTACTCAGCCACATCTAAAAAGGCTGCAATCACTTTTTTTGTCATCATTGTGGATATAACCTTTATGGCAGAAAGCAATCAGGAGGATATGCAATAACAAATTAATACTAAAAGCCAAGCTGTCTTGCATGCCACAAAACAAGCAAAAGAATAAATGTAAAGAACAGATTCCAAAGGGCTGGCAGGTATATCTCCAGCAGGAGTGGAGTGAAATTGTCTGCACTTCTTCCAAGAAACTCTAGCCAGGATGATTAGTTGGTGTTCATTAAATAAGTTCTGTTGACCAATTTTTGTTATCTCATCACAACTTTTCTTTATTAGAAAAATTAGGCTGGTTAAATGCTATCAGTAGGATTATCTATAATCTACTGAGGTAATGGTTTCCTATGCTAATGCAAATGTGATCACTGTGCAAGTTAAACCACCTCTGCCCCTCACCCCCACTAGCTGTGTAATGAAAAAGAGCATTTAAGAGACAATTATTAGGTTAATTCCCTTACTTGAATGCTGACATTGATGCTGTGCTCCTGTTATTAGACCTACCTCCAGGCAGTAACATTGCAAGTGAAATAAGAAAGAAGGTAGCTGGTGGGCATTGCACTGGAAAGCTTGAGGTGCTTATTATCAAAGGTGAAAAGCCCTATAAATTAAAAAAAAAAAACAAACCATAATCATTAAATAACAGAAAGTTATCAAAGAAGAATCTGTGGAAGATGAATTCAAAAATAAGAAATCAAGAATGTGAAACTAGTGCTCATATGTGGTAAGAAAACACTACTTCTGGAAAACATGCAGATTAAGAAGCTAATAGTCACTTGTACTGAGGGAGTCCCAGCCATGAGCTACTCTCAGTAGAAGAGGCTTCTCCACTTAAGACAAATCTTATAAAAAAGCAAAGTGATGCACAGAAAGAGAACTGGAGAAAGTACAGTGTTTTGTGTGGTGAGGAACTGCCACTTTCTGATTTAGAAGGCATAAGCAGTGACATATCATTTGAAAGTTGTTAGGTGTGACAAGGCTCCCACTGCAAGCCCAGAGATGCCCAAGCTCCCAGCTGTGCCCACACCCCTCACCGCTGGCTAATGGGGCAGCTGGTGGAGAAGCCTGCTGCCCTTCGTGGCCTACAGCCACCCTCAGAGCCCAGCCTTCCCTCCTGCCCCTGGTCCTTTGCACCAGCTGACAGTAGAGGTTCCCCATGCTTGAACATCTTCACCACCAGCTGTTTGGGCACCTCAGCACATGGTACTGCCCTGAGCCCTGCGAGCTATGCCTCATCACGTGTCCACCTAAACCAAAGCTTCCTTAAGGCACAAGAACCAGAGGATGGCCCCAGTTTGCTGCTAGGGAGAGATACTAATGGCATCACAGAATAAGCATAAGCCAAGCAAAGAAGCAGCAGACCAAAATTTTCCTGCTAGGAGAAGCTCTTCATGCACCTATGCTCTTGCAGTCCCACCTTCCCATACACAGTTTGTCCATCACCTGTGTATACGAATAATTTTCTGTTTAAGAAGAGCAAGAAAAATGTGACTGACTAAAACACCATACCCACCCACACTCCCAGCTCTCTCTAGCACTGCCACAAGGTTTCTAGCTGCTGTCACTCTCTGTTTATTGTCAGTGAAAGAGCAATGGATTGCTCGTGCTTTCTGCTGATGGCCTGCTAGCCCCCAGGGGAGAAAACAGACTAATCTGGAAGATCAGCAGGCTATGGACCAGGCAATCACAAGCTCCCACCCTGTCTGTAGTACACTTGAACCAACAGCTTGCCTGGCAGGAAATTCTGATCCCGCACATCTTCTGTCAGACCCTGAATAGTTGGATCCCACAGAGGCAAAGATCTGCACTTTTGTCATGGTGACAAGCAGCATACATCTCATCCTGAGCAACCCCACACTGCTGGCTAAGTTGAAACAAATGGATGCAATGTTTCTCAAAGGGAACACCCCAAAATAATCCCTAAATCCATTCAGTGCCATTCAGTGCAAAAGTCATAGCTAGTTCTGCAGTGCAGGGCACATCCTTCCAGTGGGCACATTTCCATCTCGCCCCAAGCATACAAGTAAGGAGAGCTGTGCTCACACAGGGAGAGCAGCAGTGCCCTGCTGACACTGCCTGTGAGCCCGCCAGCAACAACCAAAGCCCCATCTCCTCCCCACAGCAGTGCCATTCTCAGAACCTTTAGCCATAAAGGGACTTACCAGACTCTCCAGGTAAGGGAATGCCCCAGCTGTGAACCAACAGAACACTGATTGCTCAAAACTTTTCTGGGAAAAAAAGTATCCTGGGAAATCCAGGTTGTTTTATGAAGGAAGAATGTGCTTCACTGGTGCAGCTGGTGGCCAGTGCATTGCTCTGCACTGAGAAGACAAAATATGAACATGCCCATTTTTACTCTGCCAGGCTGGTGCTCTGTGCTCTTAAACAGGTCTCCTCAGCCCTTTGGATATAAAGATCCTGTGGCCATGAGCCATATCATTACATCTGGCAGGGAGAGCAAGGAAACCCCAAACTCAGAAACAATATGTCGATGGTAAGTTACCTTAGAAACTATTTAACTTAAATTGTAGTATCAGCAACTACTTTGGACCTTTGGGATTCCCTCTGTCACCCTAGTGCTTGCTCTGCTAAGAAATTCTGAGTGCAGTCCATATCCCATTTACAGCTATGACAAAACTCTAGCTGAAAAAAGTCCCACCACCACTTGAAATGTTCATTACCACTACGCAAAGAGAAAAAAGAAGCCATAATAAAAACTATTCTGAGCAAATTTGAATTCTGTATGTAATAAGCTCCACTAAAACCCATTCTCCTGCTTTGCCAAGGCACCAAAATATTTGCAAGTATTACTTTACAAAGGTAGGTTTTACTATTAGTTTAGCATTTTGTTTTTTCTGAGCCATAAATAAATTAATTTAAATAACTTATTATAAAATGCAAAATAATTTCACATCAGAATTATATTTTTAATGTATAAGAAAAAAGCCCTTTAAACTTTATATTCATATACTATATATAATATTTACTTTTTAATTTACAAATTCTGAAAAGGCAAAAGCGTAATACAATTAATACTCAAAGAAAATCTGAGTTTGCACAAAGGTTTTTTCCTTTACTGTTTTAGCCCTTCAACAGGTATTAGTTTAAGTGGGTTTTACTGTCTATTTTACAGACATACCAGTAGAAAATGAAACACTTAAATATGCAAGCTTTAGCTAATCCTCCAACACACAGCCTATGGACTTGGTAGGATTATCCCTTATTATAACGCCGTTAGAACTGATACAAAATTGCAGTCTGAGATTAAACATAAGAATTTCTAAAAATTCATCCCTCTGTCTCCTCCATTTTATCCTGCAAAAATATTTAACATTTTGAAGCATTCCTTTAAGAGTCTCAAAAAATAATTGGTGCAGAATTCTAACATTTATATCATCATGCAGCATTACTTTATGCAGTAAACAGTATACCTAACATTTAAAGTTAGCACTTTTCCCCTCAATCTAATGCAGCATTCTAGACATTGAGGAAAACAGTGGAATATTTTAATATATTTTCTGATTTGTTGGGAAAACCATCATGTGTGGAAACACTGTTTCATCATATGTGGAAACAGTATTTTATTTTATTTATTTTATTTTCATTTAAACATTCTAGAGCTGCTGTATTATTAAAAGACTCATCTTCTTCCCTATCATGAGCTGCTAAATTTCTTTTCAAATATAATACTGCTAGTTAAGGATCCACTCCACTGAGGGACCCAAGTTCATTTGCATCCATTGGCTATGCTAAATGCTCAGCCTAACAGATGGGAATCTAATTGCAGACCTGTTGTCTGGACATTGTTAACAAATGCAGAAGTAGCAATATACAGGGCTTTTTGGAACTGAATTTGGTCTGGCAGCAGGGGAACTCCAGTTAATTACCAACATCTGAATTTCTTGTTTAACGCAGGCAAAGGCAAAAATAGAAGTACTCAGAAAGACTGAAAACTGATCACAAAAAACACAGACATTAGATCACCCAAAGCAGCTGTTTTGGAAAACTGGGATGAAGATTCCATGACCATACAATGCAAAACTCCATTTTTGTGAAGTGGCTTCCATGTGAGAAAAAGAGACAACTCTAAATATGATCATGTAAAGAATATTAAGCTTGCAAAGAAAGACACTGTCTCTACAGTGATACATGAACTCTAAATGGAGAGTATTAGAATTAGACTTAACAGAGCTCTAAAAGGCAAGATTGAGTTTATTTGGTGATTTTGCTTTGAGTCTCAGAAATAGCAAGGACATGAGATTGTCTGCAGAAATCATTCAAATTGTCAAAATCTGTAAATTTTTTTTTTCTTTGTTAAATGAAAAGGCATTTGCTCTTGTAGAAAATTATTTCTGCTGTTTTCACCCCAACTCCTCAAAATGCTGAAAGAGAAACCAAGACTATTGTGGTAATATTTACAAACCAACATATCCTCACACCTCACATCGTTTTGTTGCACTGGAAATGGAGACCAGTTTTCTATGGCACTTCCCTGTTCAATTTACTCTCTTGAGCAATTATATATTTCTAAAGCACTCAACCCTGTCATTTTTTAATTATTTGACTTTCCTGCATTTTTTACAGGGTTTCTGTTGTTGTTGTTGTTGTTTGGGCTTTTGGTTTTGTTTGTGGGGGTTTTGTTTTGGGGTTTTTGTTTGGTTTTGAGTTTTTGGTGTGTTTTTGGTTTGTTGGTTGGGGTTTTTTTAAGTTAGGGATCTAGAAACACACCAAGGTCTATATCCATCTCTCTTTCAATGTTCATGTGCTTTTATGCAAAAGGCCTATCAGGAACCTGGAAACCTACACAGTGTTGTAATATCCAAGTAGAACCTTTAAAAAATTGAATTTGTTTTACTCTGTCAGATTATATTTTGATGGGTGACAGGTAGTAGAGCCTCAAAAAAGAACAATACAGAGCTGGCATGTAACAAAGCCAACAATCTAGAAATCATGTATTTTGCTCATTGACAACACTAAAGAAGAAGGAAACCAGGCTGTTTCCATAGAATTAATAACTGGATCACAAAGATTTCATTGACTGACTTCCAGACAGCAGATGAAGAGTCTGATGCTGACACCCACCATGGTGAACCCACCACTCGCTACCAGTTGGCAGCAGCTGAACTCTCAAGGACTCTGAAGCTGATGGGCTTTCTATTAATTGACTTTAGATGGAATGCTTAGAAAATTTCACTTTCTCCTCTCCATTGGGTTGTTTTATTCTAACAAAATAGATTCTAAAATTCTCTGCATATTTGCCGGTTTCATTAACTGAAATTAATTGCTGTTCAATCTCAGCCCTTGCTATGGCACAACTTTTCAGCTATCAGAGGTATAGAAAATGCCAGACATTTGTTTTAATGACAGGAAAGTGATACTAAGAAGTCATGTGGTGTTTCAGAAAATGCAGTTATTATTCATGAATGAGTTTCAGGCTTTCATACCATTTTTAACTGCCTAGAACTATTCTGCTGAAGACTATTTGGCCAAAACAATCTGATAATTCAGATAAAACCTAACAATGCTTTGTCAAGGCTAAAAAAAAATAAAAAGAAAAAGTCACACACTGAACATGATACAAGGCCTGCAGAGTCAATGGAAGCACTCTGTACATCATGCTACAGATAGCATAACCTGATGTAAGGATGTGTTTCACAATTTCTTAGAGTCACAGAATCATAGAAAGGCTTGAGTGGGAAGGGACCTTAAAGACCATCTAGTTTCAGCCTCCCGCCATGCACAGGGATGTCACACACTACTTTTGTAGCTCATCAACTCATTGGACCAACTTACAAGAACAGCACAGCCCAAGGAGGCAAGCATCATAAAACTAAACATAAAATGGGATATTATAAGCAAACATAATTTTCATTCTGTTTCCTGCTTTATTCAGATTGCCTAATATACAAATTTCATGAACATTTTATAACATTCATTACTTAAAGGTATCAGTGGTACCCATTCCAGTTACAGCCTGCAATCAGTTAAAATGATATTAAATAAATTCAAAATATTAGAAAACTATGTGAATATCCACTGTAAAATACATATATTGGAGGAAAAAGGGATCACACTGACTAGATTCTTAAATAATCATTAAGATTTGTCACTAAACACATATTTTGCTACCCAACATATTTAATTTGACTAACCCTGCTTGGTTTTAATGAGCTTTCATAAGAGCATAGGGACATTGAACTGTCACAATTTAGAGACATTTTTATTTCTTTGCTTGTGTGGGTAAAGTCCCTATTCTCAGCAGTGTTTTTGCTCTTTTATTTTTATATTTCCTGAATACCTCATCCTTTTAAATATAATCCATTTCTTTATCATCCCTTTTTGAGCTCAGGCATGCTGCAGACAGTTGAGTGACGAAGATGACGTGGATTGGAGGTGTTTAGCTTTGTAATTTCATCCTTGAATTTTGTGATTACTAACAGGACAACTTTTTTAATTTGCTCTTTTGTCTCGATTCCCCTGGCTGACAATCTGCTCTGTGAGCTAGGCTTTTTAATCAATCACCTAGATAATCAAATGTCACTGGCTATCTGCTCTGTGTAATTACTTTTGCAATTAAAAATCAACCTCAAGTTGCCTCATCTAATTAGAGGGATGGGCAGATTTTCATCGAGATTGATTTTTTAATAAATATTGACTTAAAATGCCATAATCTCATCATATTCTTTCATTTTCTTTGTACCAAAAATCAAACAAATGGAAGAATTAACAAGCAGAAAGATTCATAGGACTTCAAAGGCTTTTGCTAGTTGAGACATACAAAATTGTGCTATACAGAAGCCTAGCTTATCTCAGTCTAATAACACTCAAAAGCTCCTACCTTTTATTAGAAAAAGAACAAAGCAGTTGCACCATTATATATTTCACTTTCTGAAGTAGTCCAAATTAAATGAATAAACTCTATATGTATAATTATCTGGCATGCATATGACAAAAAATATTGCATAGGTTTTACTGAAGTCCGATGTATTTCAAAAGTAATCCACTCCAAATAAATAATAATATTGAGAATTCCTGTTTCTCCAACACACCTACCAAGATGTAGTTTTATTTTTTTTCCCTAAAGAGCAGTTAATTTGAGGATGCTTTTTATCCCTTTGCATCAATAAGACTATGAGATCCACTATTTTACTGACCACCAGGAAAATAAGCTTTGTGGCAAATAGCTTAGTAGAAAAGTAGAAGCAATATCCTAGAAAGAGGTGAAAGATCCTACTTTTATATGTAGTAAAGGAGAATATTTTTGAATCTATTAAAATATTGATAGTATAGCAAAGCAGCCTGGAAGGCATCACCAGGAATAGAGCCTACCTTCTTTTTCTTATTTCTGACATGGAGTTATTCTCTGCCTGACCTTGAACACTATGAACTCATTGAACCTCAGGAGGATGTTTCAACAGCAGCAGTGCAGGTCCTGGTGGTGCCAAGACCAACGCTGCACTTGAAGAAACACAAGTCCTTGTGCCTGCAGGAGCCATAACCTCCCTGGGGCTCGTGAGCTGTTGGAGCAGCACATCTCCTTTCCTGCAGCTGCAGATCCATGCCAGGCAGGCAGGACAGCTTCCCACCTCCTTCCCACCCCCTGGGGGAACTGTGAGTACTTGGGGCAGACCCCTTTGTCAAAGGGATGCAGAAATTTTGCCTGTCTTGTTATCACTCTGCTTGGTGTTGCTTTTTGACACTTCTCTGGAACACACCCAACCTTGTTTAAGTATACAAAGATACAGATGGCAAGACAAAACTGCACAGTGACTCATCCATGAACACAGGAGAAAATTTGTGTCTGTCAACAGGAGATGAATGTTCCATCTTATTTGCTAAAAGAAGCTAGTTTGCTTAATAGTTGTTGATGACCCCAAGATAAGCTCTTTAATGTATATATGTACCTCAGTCATCCAGATCTCTACAAAGCACTTATTATCGTTTTAGATGAATGAACAAACTCTGAATGTGCTATCCTATTCAGATTATAATGATGGAATAGGATACCACAATTACAGCTGCTGGAGGAGTATGCTCTGCTTTATACTGCAGCCAGGTCCAGAATATGGTATTTCCACTGGAAACATCAGCAACTACAGAGTGCTTCACAATACCTGCTGAGATATTCATTAACCTCTGATTTGCTACCAATAAGAATATATAATTTCAACAGTCATACAAGATATTTTTCACTGTAGTACAGGGGGCTGAACTAGTGAAACACTCAGCTCCTTGTTCCCTTCTGTTGAGAGTGGGCTACCCTAAACCAAGAGAACAATAACCATCCGATTCTGAAGGGGATAAAGTGGGAGGAAAGAATATAATCCAGTCCCTTTTAGATTAACTACATGAAGTCCCTATTACAGCAGTGCTACCAGTCTGGTAACAATATCAAAAGTGCTTTACAGTCAATAACAATGCTGTGGTTGTGTCAAGCAAAACAGCACTGGCATCTATGCTGCCCATACATTGCCAATACATTTACTTTTGTTGGCTGCAAAACAAAACTGAAAGTAATTACATCTGGGAAAAAAATAACTCTGCTCAATGTCCTGAATCATGGTATGCTGAGCATGTGCTAGCCAAACCAGCTCCCTGTCAGTGGTCTGGAATCTTTGCTCTTGACATCATTTCCCAGCCCTTCTGTCCAGAGCTCAGTTTCTGTCCCTGTAGTGACCAGGGAAAAGCAGACATAAGTGGCACCTCTTGTCTTCTCAGCAGTCATTGAATGTCACCCTGCAGAGGCCTAAGGAAGAGGCTAGAAAGGGCTGTGGACAGAGGAAGAGGCATTTTGGGAGATCTGCAAGCCATTTGGTTCTGTGTTTATTTGGGGAAAGGAATGCAGATACTAATCAGACTCTTGGGTTCAGCAGCAGATGTGAAAGTTGCATGCAAATATGCCTTCTCTCCCCCTTGCTAGCAGTATACATCTTCCACACAGAGGCCATCCATATTTACAAAGACTACATTAGGCCTGGAATTTACATCCTCAGAAAGGAGGGGCTGATAAGTGCTGCGCGCTCTTGATGGGAGGTGCTTCAGGACAAGAGCCTCTCACACTATTTCAGGTCTCAAAGCACGTGCTTTGTAATTTCTTTTTCTCATTTTTTCTTTCTTTTCTCTCTCTTTTTTTTTTTTTTTTTTCTTTTGAATAGGGGAATCTTGCTAACATCTTTCATTTCAGTTTAAAAGCAGAATCAAGACCCAAAACAACTGCAGCTTCACACAGGTCCCCTGACAGCCGCGCTCTTGGGGAAGCTGTGCAGATCTGACCGTGTAAACACCCGAGGTTCCAACTGCGTGCAAAAAGTGCAGGAAGGACCTAATCAGAAGAAAACTTTTTGAATCATCCAAAACAACAAGTCTTACAGAAACAAGATAAATGCAATTCCCTGGAAGACCTCTCAAGAGCTTTGTCTTGTGTATCAACATTCTATCCTTTCACAAAAGTAGGATAAAATGTAGAGTAACATTCAGGTGCATCCGAAACAGATTAGTTAGATCCCTTTTCTAGGGTGGTGCAGACTTTTAGAATCAAGGGTTCCATTTATTTCTAAATCCCTAAGTGGAAAAACATTCTGAAAATAGACCTGCTGCAGGTAAGGACATCCAGCCCTGTCAGATGTGACCGAGTCAGCTTTTAAACTGAAACTCCAGCTAAACCTACAGGTAAGAAGTTGCATCTTTAGGTAATTTGTCCAGACAGCACATAACTTTACTACAATTATACACACCTCTATCCTGGCACAGCATTCCCACACACTGTGCAGACATGCTTTGCTGTTAGCCAGTGTGCATTTAATATCCTCACCCTGAAAGTAAATTCTGTGGCATCTCTTAAATGCGTAGAAGCAACTCAGATGGCCCTTCTGGAATTAATTCACTGGAATTTGCCTAATGATTTGAAAAGATTCTTTAGAACAAAGATTTAAGAGCCAGAATTGATTTTTATCTCTAGCAGTGAAGTCCTTGACAAGTTCTTAGTAGCATACCTTCTTCTTGGTATACTTCAGAGCATTCAGTGTCTCAATAAAATCATTATTATAATGTGTTATGTAAAGTACTTACTCTTCTTGCACTTGGCAGTAATGCTATAATTTTTTTCAACAAGACAGCCTACTAATGTAATAAATTTATGGTAAAATAGAAAAGGAAGATTAAGAATTGTTTTACACTCTGTGGTATAAGATTCCTAGCTATATTAGCATTTTGAGAAGGATTTATTTGGAGATTGAGGATTAATGCCCATGAAATCATTATACAAATTTCAAAATGTCAACTACTTTGATAGAGCTTATGATTTTATCTTCTTATTTTGACAGGCAACTGTGTAAAACAACTTCTGTGTAGAAGCAGCACAGGAATAAAGCAAGGGTAGGATAAATAAAGACAGAATGATCCTCACAGGTTTTCCGATCAGCTGTCTTTTTATTCTGATTACTTGTAGGACAGAGCAGTAATAGACATTTTCCTTTGCACAAAATAATAAGAGCAGTACTTATCGCTTGTTGCCTACAGCTAGTGGCAAAAGGAAATTAGAAAAGTCCAATGAAGCTGAGTAGTAATTAATCATCATACCGTGGTGCCTGTCAAATCAGAGGGGTCTTTCCAGCTGATAATGCTGCCCAGCACAATTTAGACTGATAGAAATTAGAATTCTTTTTCCTCTGGCAAACACCAAAAATACTAGAGTTAGCACAAATGTGGCCAACTGCTCACTTCAATGACTGCCTGACCCATTTACAGCCAACGTCTGCATCGAGTTTAGCTCAACACAGATTTGAAGGAACACCACTCATTCCTCACAGCAAAAAATAAAAGAGTATCATTCACAACTACTCTGCCTATAATGGTTAAACAGCACTAAACTGATGGTTCCTTATTTTTTGTGATGCAAACGTTTAAGTCTTAGCTAAAAGAGAAAGGAAAAACAATCTTTTATTCAAAGTGAACTTACTGCTTTTCTCCAATTCACAAGAAGGAAACCACAAAGCTCGCATAGACAACCCAAACTCTTTTAAGGTGAAATAAATAAAAGAGTCAGAAGCGTCCCCCTCTCTCAGGAGTGTCCCCTCCTCTCACTGACTGGCTGCCTCAGCACAGTCATTAGAGCAACACAGTCGTTAGTGGGATTGAGGCTTATTTTTGCCCAATGCAGCCACAACAGTTTTGCTGCTTTGACAGCCACACTGTTGAGTCCTGATGAGACCAGGGCCTGACCTGGAGCTGCCCAGGCAAGGATGGGGCTGAGCAGAGAGGGGCTGCGAGGTGCCACCGTGGGGCCCTTGCTCTGTGGAAGCCTGCAGAAAAACAAACCTAAAGAAAGGCCTCCAGGAATGAAAGCCCCCCCAAAAAATGAACAAAACTCAGTCACAAAATGTTAAGACCCAAATATTTCTGCTGTGGCTCTCTTAGAACCAAGCACATTAATGTCATGAAATAAATCCAAGGCAGGGTAGAGGACAAGAGCTATCCACTCAAGGAAAAGTCCACCTCTTACATTGCATATGAGCATGCTGCCATAAAAATACCAGTATAGCACAGTGATGGGAGCCAGCAGGCTTTGTTAGCTAAAACTGTGAGTTATGCTGCTATAGCCAGAGCAGGCAAAAAGTTTTACATGCACACAAAGAAGGGCCCAATATATTAGGGTTTGCATTTGAATAATATGGCAGTATTTCTTCCTTTTCTTCATGGAAGGAAGGGATTCCACATTGTCACGGAAAGTGTGCATGCATGGGTACCTCTCTGACAAACCGGCTTTGTGAACATAAAGGCTCTATAAATCTGATTCTGTGTATCTCAACTTTGGGGAGTAGAGGAGAGCACAGTGTGAGCAGATAACAAAATTAACATCTGAAAAACACTTTGTTTTCCTTTCATCTGAGGTATAACACATTCATTAGGAGATCTGCATGCTTCTGTACCTTTCCCCTTAATATTAGAATGAATGAGTGCTATTTACATATGTCATTAGTGGGAAAATCCCCCACAGAGGAGCGTACTGAATCCTAATTTGCACTGAATAAAGTGCTTTATGATGTAAGACTGTCAGGCACCCCCAGCCAGTGCAAATGAATGTTTAATCATCACAAAGAGTTAGACATGACATAGTGCAAAATACGTCAGGCAGAATCACAGCCAATATGAACTTCCAATGCTCAATGACTCTTTGATCAGTATAATCAAAATGCATCTCAGCAACTGAAATGTTGCAAAAGTAACAAAATGCTGCCTTGTGATCATGGAAATTAAACTTATTTCAAACACTAAGACTTAGGGAGAACATGCATGATTTGGTGAGTAAATGCAACAAGTCTGGAGGTAATAATGGCAGCATTTCACGTTTTCCCACTGTGATTAAATGGACCATGTCCCACCGTGTGGGTGGGGATTTATAAAGAGAGTGACAAACCCTAGAGAGACAGCACCCCCACCCACTCCTTTTCCTAAAGGTTTGCCATCACTGGAACTGCTGACCTGCTGGTACAACCATGCGTTAAGTAATCGAAACAACAGCAGGAGCTCAGCACACTGTTGACTAATACTCTCGATGATAATTTTTCCCCTTGGTATTTTGCTTCTGTATACATAGAGCTATTATGGGGTCCCTCCTGTGACCCTCATCAAATTCTGTGACCTGTGTAATACAGGAAATCAGGCTACAGGACTTACAGTTGCTGTTGACACATAAACAGCAGAATCCCCATACGTGGCAGATAGCAGCCATGCTATATCATCAACAGTAGCCTTGACAACAGATAAATCTAACACAAAACCATTAATTTTTCCTATGAAAAATTCACTGTTAAGGAAAATAAACAAAGAAAACCATGGCAGATCTTTTATCTTCATTACAGAGAAAGCTTAGTGGTACCAAAGAATAATTAAAAAAAAAAAAAAAACAAAAAAACCCCCCCAAAAAACCACAGCAACGTTATCAACAACAAAGTCAAATAGTTTTGTTTTGTGAAGACTTAATTCTAAAACATTTGGGTTTCCTAATTTCTTTTTTCAATTGTTCATGATTCTGCATGGTCTGAAGTGAAATAGCAAGCTCTTGTTGGTTCCACTAGTACTACATCAAGACTATTATTCAAAATTTACCCCTGTGAAAAAATCCAGGCCCATCTGTCACAGAAGTGGTCATCCACAGATGTCAGAGTCAGCAGCACAAGATGACCTGCCTTCCCTCTTCACTCCCAGCTAGTGATTTTGTCTTTGGATAATACAGATTTTCAATATTGAAAGAACTAGCTCAGATTTCATTATTTACATAAAACTGGGAAATAGCCACACATAGACTTTTATGTGCATGACATTGGAGCAAAAACCTGTAGAAACAGATTAGTGTTTTCACACAAGATGCACAAAAATTCCTCAGTCAATAAAAGATGAGGAAAGAGGACCTCAGCCATTATTCAGTAATTGCATAGATGTTAAAAAAATCTGAAAGGCACAGCAGAATTTCTTTATGAAAGAAACAACAGAGTGTTTCCAGAAAAATCTTGGAAAGGAAAAACATTTAAACAGCCTAAGAATTTGAATAAGGATGTTAGAAGTTATTTAGGCCACCAGAAGATAAACTGCATATAAATCAAGCATATTCATTCTTTTCCCTGCTCTTCCTAAATTAGGTATGTGCTTAAATCCCACTAGTTCCAGGGAAGGCATTTCCAAGGCAGGGTTGTATAGAAATAGGTGCCCTAGACTGATAATACAACCTACTCATAAGTTACATACTGGCTTAGCTGTGAAGCAAAGTAGACTTCATGCTGCTCTTGACCATTCTGTCACTGTAAGTATTCATGTATTTAAAATCAAGCACACACAAGCATTTTGCTGAACTGGAGCTTTACAGCCACTTAGGATCAAAGTTTGAGTGTCATGAAAGCACATGGCTTCTCTTCCAGAGGGCAGTAGCTTAAAATACTTGCAGTTTAATGCTAAGAAAATTTAATGGAATCCTGCGAGGGAAAATAGATCCCCTCAGCCCTCAGAAAATGTAAGGTTCGACTGCTGCTTGTCCTTCACGTGTCTCCAGACTCCCTCCATTCCTTTCTTTGTAAGCTTTACTGTGGTGGTCAGCATGACACAGGCAAGACAGTGAGACCCTTTGCTCATAACAAATCCGCCCAGAAGAATTCCCTCTCCTTGTGGATAAAATGTGAGAAGCTGTTATCCTTCACTACTGTCTCTAGTCTGATGCTGTGGAACTGGGTGTTCAGGAACTGGTGCTCAAAGCACCAGCCAGTGCACTGTCACTGCAAGGCACAGACAGAAGGACTTGATAGTCCCCTGCCCCTCCTGAGGAAACTTGCTTGTGAAGGCAACATGCAGGAAAGACAGCTTTGTCCCTGTTCAAACCTATCCTTCGAGCTTTGATTTCCACACCATTTCAAGCAATGCACCATAACAAGTGATCCTTATTAAACATCTTTGGAAGTCAAAATCTCATTGATCATTAGGTGACCTCTTACTGCCTTACACTCATCCTCTCCAGGTGTCACACAAAAATCAACAACTCAGACTTCCTGATTTAATGATACACTCATTCCACCAGGCCTAGCTGGCTAAAATGAAAAGCAAGAGAGAGACAGACTGAAAGAAGCAAGAAGGAAGTAAAACACAATTTTTTTTTCTGATTAGGAAGCCATATAATGTTAAAGTAGGCAGCCCCTGAAAGCATACATTTATAATGATCCAGTCTATGTGAATACCATCTTTCCTTCAGGATACTGTTAGCCAGTTGTCTTGTACTCTACCCTACATTTACATATAGATTGAACCTTTCTAGAAAGCAATTTTACGCATTTTGTCTTAATATTTTTCTCATTAACATTGCACACAGATTAGGCTTCTTGAGAAGGAGGAGACATACCTGGATATCATTGGCACAATTTCTAGAGATCGTGTTTGCTTTGGAAGAAAAATATGTAATAAAAGACTAATAAACACAAGGCTGGTTACAAGTGAATTTTCAAGAATCAGATAAAAAAAAAATATAGAAATTGCTCTGGTTCTCTTAAAACAAACACTTCCTTAATTACCTCCTCTGGTGAGAAGTAACAATAGAAGAAAAACAACAGCAAAATCACCTGTAAAACAAACTTCTCTCACAGGGCTTAGTACTTCAGCGAGGATCATTAGTCCTAATCAATCAGAGCATTTAATCATATGCTTAAGTTTAGGCTTACAGATAAGCATATGTATAGTCAGATAAGACTAGGTATTGTGCTGAACTGGGGCTGAAGTACTCAGCATCCAGCAGGATTACCCTGCACTGCTGAAATCTAAATTTTCTTCATGTCTTATTTGCAGACTGGGTGTAGGATTCAAATTAGAGGAAGGATTAAGGAAAAAAAAAGTCCTCATGATAGCAGGGCCAGGCTAAGCAAACATTTCATATACACACCAGGAGAAAGATGAAAGGAAAGCAGCTGCCCTTCCGCGGTCAGAAATTCTTATCTGTTGACCGAACCTTTGTTAGTTTGAGAAAGCACAAGTGGTCTGCATTGGCGGAAGGTTCAAAGCAATTTTTTTAATAGATAATGCAATCAAAAGTCTGTCTGTCGAAATATTTAGAGGAACAAGATATCGCTTTAACCCCTCTACACCTGAGACCTTTGTCAAAGACTTTAAGAAGTGCCTTACACTTGTTTATGTTTTTTATCTTTAATGGTCTTCTGCATTTTTCAAAGATTAGCATCTTGTGAGCTCCTTTGAGCAAAAGATATATTCTGTAACTTTTAGCTAGTACTTCTCTATTGCCTTCTTCAAATAAGTTGTATATGAAGGTATGCTACCAAATTAAAAACCAACATGCAAACCACTAGTCAGCTGTGGTTGCTGTTGAGGAACATGAGGTTCTGGTCTGCCTGTAGCTGGTGCACATTCAAAACAAAAATTAATTAACCCAGGCAACTTACTAGAGATGAGGTAAAATGATCAACACCTTTAAATGCCAATTTGAGGATGGGAAACAGTGTGTTTCTGTTCTGTCTGGTATAATTATCTCAATATTTACCTCTTAGAAAGAATGGTATAGTAAACAGGAACTCCAGAGAAGAATTTCCCTGTACAAATTTTAACATTTTGGCAAGAGTGGATAATTTCTGAGATTAAATCATGCAGAACAGAATCTTGCAAGTTCCCAGGATAAAAACCAATGAAATAGGATTAATATCTTCTATGTAGATTTATAGCAGGGTACAGGAGAATAGTCAACTGCCATCTCTTTAGTCTTATATTTACAGTACTGGAAGGGTTCCAGAAAAAATAAATTCAGTTCCTGGGTTTGCCACTTCATCTCCCTACTTACAAGCAGGGGCAGTGCTGCATACCTTTCTTGAGAAGTGGCTCAAGTGACAAAGAGCAGTAAATGTTATTATTCAATTCCAGCTCTATTACTGCCTTTCATTAATTAACTGCTCCTGTTATTGACTGTCATCCTACTTTTTATTTTCCTTTTAAACAAACATACTCCAAATACACTGGTTATACTATATATGCTACTTTCTGACAGGCCATGCTTTGGTTTTTGTTTCTAATTAATCACTACACAGGTGTATTTGTTGTCACTGATCCACTCAATACATTCAACATACCTGCCCAAGTTTTCTAAGCTATTTGCAGCAAAAGAAACTAATCTTTTTCCATAGCTTATAATCTTTTAGAAGGAAGTGATGTCATACCAGTTATCCCTCTGCCTTTTGTAATGTCCTTGCTGGCTCAAAATATATAGCTTCTCAGTGCTTTATATCATCACTCCTGAAGCCAAAATTTGCTCTGCTACAAGCAAGTATAGTTCCTCTGAATCCATTTATGCCAAGACTGAGTTTAGCCCCTATGCCAATAAAATTTCCATTTGTATTAAAATTGTCTACTGCTTTGGAAAGACATGTGAGTTGGAATTACTTAGATTTCTGTGGGTATTTCTTCTCTGATTGGGCCCTCAGGCCAGATTCATCCAGACACCAACACAGTCAGGATCAAGCTGTTTGTGCATTTACTATCTGTGGCTGTGGACTTAGCCAGAAGGACTTCAAAAGCTACTTAGCTGCTGGAGAATGACTGAGGCTATTTTCAGGCAACTGGTGTGGCCACATTAGTGCACAGAACGAGTCAGAGGGTGCTCTGGCACCAAGAGCATTTCTCCCTGAGACCCCTGGGCAGTGTCACCTTGCTGATGGCCCTTGCACAATGGCTGTGCTTGCCTCAGAAGCCAGGCAGAGCAGGGATGACTTTCCCCCCTTATGTGAGAGTATGACAAAAAAATCCCAAGGAAAAGCATTTCATTATTTCATCAGTTTTAACAGCCTGCTCAGTGCTGCTAAAGGTTCATTTATTTAGAAGCTGGAGAACAGCTGACAACTTCATAAAGGCTTCTTCACACATCTCTCACTCTTGTCCCAGTACTACCCAGTGTGACCTAAGACAGAGCCAGTCTGGAGGTAAGTCCTTTTAAATGAAACCTCCTTTCTTGAAGACAGATTAGTTACCAACAGAACATGCAGATATGTCTCCGTGCTTCACCAAACCCACTATTCATCCATCTCACTGCAAGGACTCATCGTGGTGGGAGGATTAATGTCAGTGAGTCCCAGACGAATTTTTAGTTTTAGTCATATTATTGAAAACCAAGAAGCTTCCTGCTGTCCCCTGCAGCCCACTGTGGGAGTACTTTTTAATCACCACATTCACTTTTTCATAAGCTGGAGCTGGATCCTGCAGCAGCAAAAAGGCCAGAGCAGCGATGCTGCTGGTGGTGTTGCTGAGAAGCACAAGCTGGAATTGTGGGAAAAAAAGGAGATAGATAAAGAACAGGAAGGTGAAGTTTATAATTCAGCAGCAACCCTGGGAAAAAGTTAGTGTGACAGATTTATAGATTTAACGAAAAAGAGACTATGAAACCGTAACAAAAATACAACCAAATAGGTATGTAGGATTTTTTCCTTTAGGTAGGTTTAACAAAATGCTTAGACTAACATGATTCTTTTGTTAAACTAGATAATATTTTTGAGAAACAGCATTACAAAAGGTTAAACATAGAACAGATGTAAGTTATAAAATACAAGCTGATCAAAGCTCAGATTTTGAGACAGATATGTTAGCAAATGATGATAAATAAGTCCCACTAGTATTGTAAGAAGCAGACAAATGTAACTCTGCAAGACTAAAAGTCAAGAGTTGAAAATAGGAAAGAAAAAGAGTGGAAACAAATGTTTAAGTTAATTCTAGACAACTTGTACAGAACATCAGCTGACTATATTCTGCGAAAGAGGAATAATATCTACTGACTTGCACCCACTTTTATTTAAAAAAAGGACTCAAATGGTTTAAACTCTTAATATTGGTTTAATGTACGCAACATTCTATTCATTTCCTATTTAGTAGCTGCTGTTCTCAAAAGTTTTCAAATTTCAAGAAGATCTGTACTGCCATGATCAAAGCTATAAAAGAGGTAGAAAATGTTATAAAAGCAGTATGCACTAGAAAGCTGAAGCCATCTTTAGTTACCTTGCCTATATACTAATTTTTTTAAAAAGAAAACAAAAAGTAATTAACACATCTAAGTTTGGACAAAATATATAGACATACAGACATTTGAATGAAAGCTGAAGTTTCAATTTCTTTTCCTTTTGCAGGTAAATAAATAAAGCACAGTGAGAAGCACACTATTTACCAAGACCTAAGTGAAACAGAAAACATTTGAAAGACCAAGAAAAAGGAGGTAATTGTTAGGACTGTCAGCAGGGGACCGCTGTGATAATTTGATCTGAACTCTGCTAACAAATCACTGCACCATTCTTTTTACTTTAGTATCTGTTTATGCTTCTACAAATTGAAACCCCACTGGCAATGCGCTGGAGAACAGAGCTCAGCACAATAACACATCAGCCTGGCGATTAGTTCAAGGTGGGGAAGGATTAGCTGACCATCCCAAACCTACAGTCCTCCTCAATATTTTGTCTTTCCCTGCTGAGGTAAAAGGGTGCAGACATATGTAAGTAATAAACTAACAGGCTTCCATCCACTTGAGGTTGAGTGGAAGGAATGCAGAACAAAACTATAAAAAAAATAATAGACAAAGGGGTAGTGAAGACTTGGGGGAACTCAATACCACATCTGCTAAGCTATGCTGGGATGTAGCACCAGGATGCCCATAAGTTTTTAAAGATATAACTATGCCTTTTTGTGATCTTGCAGCACACTGTTATGGCCTGAGCATGCCAACATTTAGACCTGACACAAGATCAAAAGGCTGATAAATGAGAGGAAAGGGGATGTTTGACCCACTAAACCATATTCTACAAGAATTCAAGGCTTTTTAAAGCAATAAAAAAAGTAATACATTACTGCACCTCGAATATATTGTGACATTCTTTTCTAAGAAAAACCCCAAATATCTAGGTTCATTATATACTTTTATGCACATATATATGCGCAGACATACATATGAGTATATACATTCATGTTTATTTAGGTAAACATATTTTACATTTTAACAAGCTTCTGAAAACTAAATTTCTGATGAAAGTTATATTAAAATAATTCGGAAATTAACTTAATTTGGGGTGTAGTTATTTATGGGTCCAATCTATTACTAGTGAAAGTATAACAAGCAACAAAAAAGGAAGTAAGTCCAGCATGGAATTTGTAGTTAAATAAACAAAAAGAGGCTGGCTTTTCTATTTTAGCTAGCCTGTGATATGCATGAAATGTCTGCCACTGCTGAATTCAACATAAATTTTGTGATCTAAACAAAACCAATGTGAGTTCTGTTCATTTATTTCACCAGAGTCAGGATGCCATAAGTGCCACCAGTCTTCTCATATCATCAAACTTCCAGAAAAGAGTTCTGAACTCTAACCCTCATCTAAAGGCAATTAGCAGCAATAACCATTATTACACATCCAAACCAAGTAGTTTTGAAATTTACGTTTAAAGAAGAATGTACCAATACCAAATGCTACACATTCAAAAACTTTCTGGAATATTTCTCCTCAGTGTCATGCTAGGGATTGGTATTTCCTATTTTTAAAGGAATAGATGCATCCTAACCCCTAAGAATTGAGCTGTGCTGTGATCTACCAGGAATATGGGATGAGGAGCCACCAGGTTCCTGCGGTGTGCAGGGAACCATGCGGTGCCATCAGTGATATCAGAGTCACCCTGCCTGAGTGACAGCCCCTCTGCAGATTCCCAGTATGCAAGAAATCACACCTGTTCTGTTGACAGTCCTTATATCTCTCTTCCTCATGCCACTGAGCAATTTGGAAGGGGAGCATAGAGTGGAAGTGGTTTTCTTGTGCCCAGCCCCTCTCAATGACTTTGAGGGAGTGTGTACTCTCCAGAGGAGGAATTTAGTATCAGCAGTTCCTGTGCTAATCTCTTCTAAGAGCTTTAGGTGCTCAGCACTTTTGGAAATCAAGTTAATAACTATTAATGACTTAGAAGGATGAGAACTGAGTCTTCATGGTACTCCTTATTCAAGCATTTTTCACATCAAATTCGAGTGGAAATTCAGCTTTGTTAAGAGAGAGGATTGCTGAAAAGGATCCAACATCAAAAAACCTGAGCAATGCAATTAAATTAAATTTGGATGAAAAAGTGATGAGATGTTCTGATTCTCCTGAGGATTCAGAAACATTCTCCTCACAAATAAGAGTTGTATAAATGTATTAGGGCATGAGGAGCAGGCTATAAAAAGGTAAAATGATACTTGAGGAGGCTGAGAAGCTATTTACTTCTTAAGTCCATATGTAAGAAAGAAGCTTCCAATGTCCTTAGCTTTCAAAACACAAAAATTGCATTGTCTAATATTGGGGTATTGGCACTTTTTAAAATTAAGTATCTCAGATAAGAGTTATTGTATTGCAGAAATCACCTCAAGCTGACCACCTGCGTATCTCCCCAGCTTCCAGGCCACTGCAGCTACTCTGCTACTGATGCCCAGGTTTGTCTGGTTCAAAAGGCAGAGTGAGTGTGTCCATGTCATCACAAGGCTGTGCCCACCAGCCTGTAAATCACTGTGTGAGAAATGCATTATCAGTACGTGACACTCCATATCTGCCGTACAGCCGGGGGAACTCCCCGCTTTGGAATGCTCTTTTCCATCTTGAGCTGTTCTCCTTCCTGGCTCAGTCCCACATGCCAGCCAGGATGGATGCTGCAGCACAGGCAGGTAGCTGGTGATGTCTGGGAGCAGTGAAGGCAGGCAGGCATGTCAAAAGACACACTCAGAATCAATTTTTGGAAGTAGGTAAAAATAGCGTTTTTTTATTCTCTACAAAAAAGAACAGGCAGGAGAGAAGCCTCTTTGTAGACAGATCTGGGTAAATTTGCATCTTGTCAGATGCACAAAACAATTAGTTGAAAAAGCGCAGAGAACACCTACAGATAGTAGGCAATCCTATTTCTACATCTGCAGAACAAAGATCAAAGCAGTCAATAATAAACTTCAGAAGACCTGAGGAATTACTTTGCAATGATTCAACTTTTTCCATCAATCCATCCCCCAAACCATCAATAAATGCTGGGAGTCACCTGCTTATATCAAAGGAGCAGGGCCGAGCACTGAAGCCAGTATTCTACCACAATTACAAATATATCAGCTGTCAGAGTAAGTGAATCTCTGGTACAAACATAGCAGCACCTATATAAAGCTTTTTATTTTAACAAACATGAAAAGGAAATCACTGCCAGAAATGTTAATACAAGTGAATTCTGAGCAAACAGGTTATTTATTCTATTAGTACCAGAAAACTTTCTATCAAATAAGATTATGACATAGTATAGAGACACTCTTTCTTCCTTGGGGAGATTTGATTTTGCTTATTTTAAGGGGACACAGCAGACTTTATTATTCTTAGTTTTAATACTCTGGTGTCTGCTTTATTTTGCTGTCAGATTTTAAATTCTTGGTTTTAACAAAGTTTTTTTTTTTTTTCATTAAGAGCACTGAGGTTTCCACATACAAATAAAATTAATCTTATTGATTACTGGCTTTTTCATGGTAAAAATGCATATCTGAAAGTGAAAAGATGCAGGAAGTAGAGGGATGGAACTGCTGTGGTGAGTTTTCTGCAATAAGGAAACAAAGCAGCCAAACTCTGACGACGCCCATTGTCCTCACCGTCTGGAGTACACCAACATGATGGACAGACTGCTCACCCCAGCCACCTTCAGGGACAGATGGCTTCGTCCTGGACCCAGCAGAATGTCCATAAAATTAACATTGACTACATGTTCCTTGGTAAACAAATGCAGTTTGATTGATGAAGGAAAACTGCAAGAAATCCCACTAAATACTCTTTCAAAGTCAGAAAAGCCTCCCTGCATTTTCAACTTCCAACCCAGCAGTCTAGACCAGCCAAATGATTTAATAAATGTATTTTAATGCAATCTTAAGTGATGTGGTTACATTAAAATCCAGTTATTGCGCAACGGAGTTGTTGTATTCCAAGGGAATACAGTGCAGATTTTAACTGATGTGAAAACACACAGATTTTGTTTAATAGCCTCTTAATCCTGCCAATTTTACTAATAAGATTACTGTCTAAAAGGCAGCTAAATCAACTGTGCTGTTGACACTTTAAACAAAACAAAAAACACACCCACCTACCCCCTGAAAAGCACAATTTCTCCTGAAACATTCTTTTCCTCTATTATGGCCCCAATCCAGCAATGGGACTACTTATGTGCTTAAAGTTAATCGAATGCTTAAGTGCTTTGCTGGACCGAAGCCTGCAATAACATAAATCTGAGTGGACAAATTATCATTATGCATAAGAAACCTGCAACAAAATGAAAATAATTAAACAACTGAAGCTGTTTGTAGAGATACTTAAGTGCTGCATGATGATGTAAAGTATGTGTGCATTTTGCACATCCTAGTTTTGCCATTTTATTTCTGAAGAACACATGCTTCTCTTTCTGAAGGACACATGTTTTGACTGCCCACATCTGAACTTTCAGCTACAATCTTAGAAAGGGAAGTGAACCTACCCTTCTGCCAGCTCTGTATTTTGATAGGTATCGAAATATAACTGGGCACACACCAAATATTACTGGGCTAAAGGATGGGTCTGTGGGAAAATGATTTGCAGCAGTAGGTTTTCACTACAGAGTGAGTAGCATTGGAATGGTAGAAGGAAATTATGAAAGAAAGTGAAATGGGAAATTAAAATATCAAAGTAAGGGGGAAATGGGATTTAATGGAGCATTTTTTACATTTCATCTTTTCAGTATTATCCGAAAATATTTGGACTTCCTTTCCCCCATCAGCCAGGCCTCCTCTTGAGCCTTAATTTTCATTTAGTTTTTATCTCTGTCACACAGTCTGCCTTTATATAGTCTCCTTGCTCCTGCTCTAAGAACATTCAGGCTAATTTCCTTTTCCCTTAGCCATTTATCTTTCCTACACCCATTCAAGTCTATGGATGCATGCATCTTGAAGGAGAAAAAAAAGCTGACTGTGTATGTCATAAATGTGGCCAGGAATCAAAAATAGCTTGGGGATTAAAATCCATCAAAACTGCACTGTCCAAAGCAAAGCATCCTGGCTGTCTAGACAAGTAAATGAAAGAGAAGAGCTGCAGGACCGTTTTTCCCAAACTCTTTGTCACTGTATAAAATTTCTTCTCTTTCATGAAAGCTCCACCTTCAACAGAACATTCCCCAAGACCTCTAGGCAGCATATGAGCAAGGAGGGGAGCCAGCACAGGGACCCTTCAGACTTTGGTCAGTCTTTGGTCAGGTGTATCCCAGTCCACATGAGCACTTGGCCCTCATGAGTCTGTCAAATCCATCGTTCCCCAAACTGACACAGTGCCGTGTCAGTGCATGCACAGCAGCCATCTTGCAGCTCTTCCAGCTGGGCTGCTGGATGTTCAGAAAAGTCTGCAGATTTTACTGCCAAAATACATCAGCTTTGGAAAGCAATGTGGAAGCAAAAATCCATGTGGGTTATTCCAGCATGGAGGAATGCTAGCAACCGCCTCACAAAGCTTTCTGAGCGACTCAAGCTTTCTGTGAATCTTCCTAATACAGGGACTGCTTCTCCATCCCTCCCCCGTCCCGTGGGACACATCTCCGGTTAAACAAGACACAAGAGCTTTTCCTCTCCTGCTGCTGTCCCTCATTCCCCTGTCAGGGGATAAGACAACTGGCACGCGAGGCAGCTACACCATCATCAACAGCTTCTGGCCACCAGAGGCTCCTTGACGTGGGGAACGCTCCCGTCCAGGCCTCTGCTGGCTTTGCGAAATAAGCGTGGGGGACTAGAAAATCTGGTCATGTGTATTGATTTCTGGATTCTATTACAAATGCACTCGCTGTGTGTTGTTCTGGGGCCCTGGCTTTTCTCCAGATTGGAACTGTCAAGATTAGCTACGGAGTATTTTCATTCAACTTTCTAAACATGTAACTTTGTTGAAATCATCTTTTGTGTGTGTGTGTTTGTGCGAGAAATGGATTTTCAAGGAGATCTATGAAAAATGATGGTACCCTCAGTGTTAATGCAACTGAAGTTTTCAACGATGGAGAACCATTTGGTTAGAATGAACAAAAACGTCTTTTTTTTTGCCCTTGACTCTGCCATCATAAATCAGACCAAGTAGCTTTGCTTTGAAAAATGGAAGGAACTTTAAGAATAGGAATTAAATACAGAAGTAAATTTCATATAATTACCTGTACCCTAAATGAAATTCCCTGATTTTCAAGCAGAGACCCAAGGGCCAAGAAATACAACAGATATTCATCTTAGTGTAGATTAAGAACTACTCATCTAATATCAATATGGATGCTGTCAACTCAAAAAGAGTGAGGCATCAAAAGTAACTATAAACTATGGAGCAGGAAAAGAGGCTGAAGGGGACAAGGTGGCAGCCAAGCCACGCTGAACAGAGCTGAGCTGAGCTGAAGACAGACAGGACCTACACAAAAGTGTCAGTAGAAGCTGAGGGTGAAAGTGTAATGGCTGGGAAAAAAAACCTAATTGTTCCTCAATCCATGATGATGCAAACCTGCAAACCCTTTCCTGGTCATACTATTTCCTTCTACATCTTCTTTGGCAGCACAGCTGGTTTAAGTTCTTCTCTTCATTTGCCTGCTCACTCTCACACATCCTCTGCAGCAGTGCCTTCTCAGTTGTGTTGTTGGTCTGAGTGCTCTGTGCAAGATCATGGATGTGATTTGGACTTTAACAAAAAAACCCCTTCACCCCTCCAAAACAGATACTCAGGAGAAAGCAACAGGTGAGAAAAACCCAGAATGTCAAATATTATACTTTGAAAATTTCAAAATACCCCCAAAAGGTTTGATTTGTTGGGAAGTTCTTTAGATTAGCAGACACAATTCATTTATGTTTGGCAGCATTAACTAATTACTGTCTGCAGACTGGCACAGATGCAGCTCCTGCTAAAACCAGCAGCACAAAGCATGTTAAGCAAACAACAGCATAATAGAGAGCACAGCTCCATGGAAAATGTACACTGACAAACTTTCAGTGCTTTTAATTGTGCACTTTTTAATTGGTATTATTCCTAACAAGAAAAAAGGCTATCCTCAGGAGGATGGAGAATTATATTTGCCTGAAAGCTTATTCTTTAAATAAAAATGGCTGTTTATAGAAAGTCTATTAGTTTCTTCCTTCATCCAACTGAAATATGTTCTGTCCCTTGGGAAATAAATTTTAATTTACTGTAATTTTTCTTGAGGTTTTTCACTTAGTATGTCAATGTACACTTCTCCCTCCTCCCTTTCTTTTTTTTTTTTTCCTTTGTGTAAAGACCAAGCTTTTTAAAAATAGAATTAAATCTGAACAAATGGAAAAGAAATGAGTCAAAAATCTCAAAAATAGCTGAAAAATTTATGGAGCATTCTTTCCAACACTTTTAATTTTTCTGTCTGTCTTTCTCCATTTTCTAAACAGCAACAAGGACAAGAAAGCCTTCTAGTAAATAACATAAATTAACAAGCCCTTTTAATATTTCCTGCTGACCTCAGAAAGGCTAAAGTGAGAATAGAGTCCACATTTCTTCTACTGCCAAATTAGTGCATTGATTCACTTGATAAAAAATTAGTCATTTCAAATGGACTGAGGTTCTATGAAGAACATATCCAGCATGTCTTGGCACCTTCAGTTACACTTGTGGGTCTGCAAGAATGAATGACTGAAGGAAGGAGTTAATGAATGAAGACAGCCTTGGTATTTAGGACTGCTGAGCATGCACAAAGTGGAAATGCAGAGAAAGCAGGCAGCAAACTGTGAATGTGTGAATGGAGAGGTTCTTTCTAGTGATCAATATGGCTGCCAAACAGCACTCATGCCACAAGAGCCAAAGGGCTGTTAAAATGAGAGTGATGGACAAGAACTGATGCAGTGATGGCTGAGGATAAGCTATAACCAGAGCTCACTAATGTATAGTAACGCTTTTTTAACACCCACAAAAGAGAAAAATCATGGTTCACTGCTCTAACCGAACAGGGCTGGACACCATTCTAAAGAAAAGGGCAAACGTAGTCAATACTGACAATTTGAGAGAAAAAGCAAAGATGGTGGAGGTTACAAAATTCTGTGGAAGAACTTCTTCCTGGAAACCAACCTGTCGCAGCTTGGAGCAGGTTGAAGCCTCCCAAGATGAAGCCAAGCTATCTAAGAGCAGGAAGCCCAAAACAGAAACACCCACCTCAAGCCAGTATTGGGGAGAGCTTTGGTGTGTGTGCAGCACAGAGCCAGATATGCCCTGCACAGTGTTATATCCTCCCAGTCCAGTCAGCATATGGCTGGAGATCTTCAATACTGGAGTGATGTTCCCACATCCACCATTAATGTATTCTTTGCTCACCTTACAAAGCCTGTACCAATTTTCACCCTCACCAGTTTCACTCCATGCTTCTCAGGGGACAACATACCACGCTTTACTAAATTATCAAGAGATTAGATCCAATACATTTCCTTTGTGTACAAAAGGAAATAGAAAAACCGTTGCCTCACCAAAAAAAAAAACAAAACCAAACTCAAGTTAAGTTGGCTTGCTCTACCATGAGGAAATTCACACTTCCTAGTTTGCATTTAATTCAATGCCTTCAACCATGTTTTCATTATGATGTTTTTTTAAAACTGGTTTACTACTGAGATCTGACTCAAAACCCTGCAGTTTATCAAATCCTTTCTACTCCTCTCCTGTTTTTAAATACAGATGCTGTATGTCTTATTCTGGATTTACAGGAGTCCTCTCTCCGCATACTGTAATTAACAAACCTATGTTACTAGATCTCCAATATGATTTACTAGTTCATTCTGTGTTTTGGCATGGGATTTCTCTGACATGCTTGATTTGATGACATTCAGCCTTCAAATCTTCCTCTTCTGTCACTTCTGCAACTGCATTGTTAGCCAATCTTTTTTTATATTCCTTTATCCCATTTTTAACATTGCTCATTCCCCAAAATAAAGTCTGGTCAGGTAACATCATTAAGAACTGAATGGTGCCCTTAATACAGTCTGGAAAATGACACAATATATCCACCCCATCTTTATCTTTAAGATCAGGGTGATGCACGTTTTTCATTACAAATATATATTTGGTAATAACAATATTTATCTCCTCCCTAGAATTAGTCACAAAGTACTGAACAGCAATTTGCTGGCGAAAATAATCTCTCTTACTAAGTTGTATTTATTTTTGTCCTATGCTGTGCCTATACGTGGTAGGAAACAGTAGTTAAAACCAGGACTAGCAGCTACCGTCAGTTCCTTTAGCGCATGTCGTGTACTTCCTGCTGTGTTTTATTAGACAAATATAAAATTAACAACAGAGCTATAATGATTCCCTAAACTGGTTCCAACACAAATTTCCAATTTGAGGTCAGATGTATTGCCTAATAAAGTTTTACAACAGCAGTCAAGTAGTGGTAGTTAGCTCCTCAGAAATACAACTCTTAATTCACCAGATTTAGTTTTAAGACTTGTTCATCACATAAAACAAAAATAAATATTATTATAGCTTTACTCAAAATGTTCAGACGATAACCTCCAGATAAGATGGCATTGGGTTACTTTAACTGCAAACAACACAATTAAAGATACTTGATATATTTACATTTGTAGCAAATATCCACTATAACATTTTGATTACTTGACCTGATGCTTGTAAACTGTCACTCTCAAGCTACTTGGCAAGTACACACTGGTAATTCTATTGCTTACAGAGCATGAAACTTCAGATAACAGGCTGCTATGGTCTTGCACTGGGAAACCCTTTGTGCTCTTGATGAAGGAAACTGTGGTAAATAAACACTTTCTTAGCATATCAATAAATTAAAACTGAAGGGATAACATTCTAAAACCACAGCTAACAGCAGAATGTGTTCCATAATAACAAAAAGGTTCACCTTCCACAATGGTTGGTTGACACATGTAGGAGTTCAGTGTCAGTCCTTAAGACTTTGTTGGAAACCACTGACAAAGTCCATCAGAAATTGTATCAAGAATAATAGAAGTGCAAGCAAAATTTCCATGGACCTGTATTTAATCTATAGAAAAGCTAGTTTAGCATTTAATCATGTCTGTAAATCATTGGTTTGGACATGTCTACTTAAAGGGTACGAATTTAAGTGAGCTGCCCATATAAGGACAAAAACCTATCCCAAAGGATGACTTGATCTAACCAGAAGCTTTGTACTACAAAATAAGGAAGATCCACTTCTTTTACCCCCCAAACTTACTGAGCAAATTAAGTGAACCAATACTTTGTTAAATAATACACCCAAAGGTGGTGCTAAGGGGAGTAAACGTTAGTGCTGTAATATACAGGATCAAAAATATACTATTCTTAGTCACACACAATTACTATTTTTCTGCACATTAAGAGTAGGATTGAGTAAGAGCATCTGTACAGCAGAGTTTATGGCCAAAATTTCCTTGGGATGAATGTAGATGAGCTACAGTGAGAATTTTCACAACTGCAAACGAAAACAAAGGCACCAGCCTTGGAGTAAAATTTATATGCACATATATTTATAAATATCTCTTTAGAGATACTGTATTTATAAATATCTCTTTAGAAAAAGCTCCTTCAAATATAACAACCCTTGAGACTGTTTTGCAGAAAAATCAGCTTAAACCATTCCGTGAATACAGAGCACTATACCTGTATTTCTCAATCCATTCATTTTGAGTTCTCAGGTTTCAAGTATAACAACCAACTTAAATATGCACATGAACTGAGAAATGGTGGGTACACACCTTTTGTGTCTCTTTGGCTTTATGCTATGTTTTTCTAACTACTGAGTCCTATACAATCAGGAGATAAGGTTAGCTGTTACAGATTAGCTTTCTTTTCCTCCTTCCTCCTGTGCCCCTTCTCCCCACTTAGAAACTCTTTGGGGTTTCATTATTTAACTTTCCCCTCAGGCGTGGGGATAACACCATTGGAGCCATTTTGCAGGCAGCAGGATTCTATAAATGAGGCACTTATTTAAACAGCTTCACACAGAGTCGATGTCAAAGTTCTTGGCTATTTACAGGTGACATCACAAGAGATGGCTTCTGAAGCGCAGCCAAAACAAGTACCATGCACAGATTAATTTTTCTTGTCCAACATACATCAGAAAACAGCCATTCCAGCCTTGCTTCACTTCACAAAACTCTTCCTTCAAGCAAATATATGACAGAGCTGCACAGCAATTCTTTTTCTGCCTGTTGAACTGAGCAGAATTTGGTTATTGCTCAGCAAGAATAGAGCAGATTTTTGGGTATAATTCTCTCTCCCATCACATTTTAACATCCTCGGTGAGAGCCTACAGCAAACAAAAACCTCCACACGCAAACCAAAAATGAGGTCTGGTATCAGCTCTTGATGGACATGGCTAAGTAATCACCATTTAATTAATCAGAATCTGATCGTGCCACCTATAATAATAAACCAGGATGTGAATAAATTAGTTCTTACTTTACATTTCTTGGAATCTATCTGAAATACAACAAAAATTCAGGAATAAGACCATAGATACTTTTTTTGGAAAATTATAACAGCAAATTAAATATATACAGCTGTAAGTGGGAAATACAAAACAAAACTGTATTTTCTAAGGTCAAGTAATTTCATGAGAGCTCAGCTTTCCAAACTGAAGGTGGGAAGGTGCTGGTGTAGGTATCTCCATTATCCCAGCAGAGCTGCTTCCGTGAGGGGAGCAGCTGCAGCAGCACCATTTGCAGGGCCCTAAGTTTTGAAATTTAATGTGCTGACTTAAACAATATACACACGTGCTTTGAAACCTCTCTCCATTCCTCTGTTAGATATTCATTCTACGCAGTAAATTTTGCCATTTATTAGCATACATTTGGAGTTTATTTTCTCAATGTTTAATCACGCATACTAGTCATTAGCATATATGAACACTCCTTTTCTAGAGCAGTTTGTGTAGAATTCTCATTTGAGTTAATTGCTATGTAAGATAGCTAAATTCTAATTAAAATTCAATGGTACATGTAATGATAAAATTTATCAATAGTGTCTTTCTCAGCAGTTACTTTTATTAAATTACTTAGCTTCATTGTTTATTTCTTGAGATTGAGATTCTAAATTAGTCTGGTTTTAACCACTGAAACAATCATTTCACTAGGCTTTAACTGCAATGTTTTTACTTCATATTTTAAGGGAGTAAGTGTCTCTCGAGTTTTGTATTGACTTGTTGTTGCTTTCCTGTGTCTCTGAAGATCATTATTAACCTCTGTCTCCTGGCACTGGAAACAAAAAAAATCAGCACATGATTGGTGCTCTTGAAGCTAATGGCAAAACATCCCTTCCTGTCCCTGAGCTAGGAGCCACGCAGGCCACAAGTATCTTGAGCAAAATATAAAGTGATTAAAATGGATCAAATTTGCCATCAGATAAAAAACCCAAAGTTTCATCACAAGAACACAGCTATTTTTCTGCACCCTCACTAGTGAAGTCAATTGCTGCAATACTAGATATAATTTACTTTATTTAGTGAAAAACCTTCCCAGTACAGAGGTCAAGGCAGCAGCCTGGGCTCTTTCTTCAGCTCCCTTCAATGCTGCACTTCTCAAAGTGACTGCTGTGGATGTTTATGTGTATTTGCATAAGCATCTGCAAGCTGAGGAAAATACTTCGCTCATGCAAACGCTTTTCCTTTTTTGAGAAAAATTATCTATATTAGGCAAGTCTTGTAGCTTGAAAATACAAAAAATCTCTTTGGATCAGTTTCATGTGGATGGGGTGATATATGTGTAAAAAATACCTGTGTCAGGTTTCAATCTGAGCTCAAGCTTTGCTCCCTGCATGCAGGATGCTCTGCTGGAAACTAAATATGTTCTGAACAAAAGCAAAAGAACCTTGAGCAGTAAAAACTCATTTCTGCTGCACCAAATGCAGAAGGCTGTTATTCTCAAACATAAAAATGACTAATCAGCCTTTAATCAAGTTATGGTTAATAAAGTCATCCAATTTTTTGCTTAATCATGTTAATATTCAGACATGTTAAACACTAAATCCCTTCAGGTATGCAAGCCTGCTTGCCAAGTTTCAGCCTACAACAAGGTGTAAATCTCTGAAAACAGCCCTTTGGAAATGTTGACAAACCTTTGGCTATCATAACAGAAGTAGGCATCTCTGCAAAAAAAAAGGAGAAGGCACAGCTCAGTTTCTCTACAGATTTCTACCCTAAGATGTGCAGAATGTAATTCTAGTGCCCTAAATTTACTCTGTGCAGAACCCCTATTGCTATACAAGCCACAGAATATTACTGAAATAGGCAGGAAGAAGAAAAACTGACTATAATTAGTTATTATTAGAAGATAATATTTATTTTAAAATATAGTTGTACTTCCCCCTAAAATTTTAATTAGAATAGATCAGATTCTCAGAGACATTTGTAATCAGGTTTATTCAGTTGTTTGTTTTTAAAGGTGCTTTATGACTTTTGAAGCAGAATAAAATGATAAATAATGCATTTTCCTCAGTGTTGGTGGGAAAACTCAGGCTATAATTAGCATAAAAAATTACATATTCTGATACTTGATGTTCAGTGATACCATTTCCATCATGTCATACAGCATAAATAAAAAGCTGGCAATCCTAATACCCCAAATAACTTCATTCTTATAAACAACCACTGCTGTTCTAACACAGCTTATCTTCAATAACTCCTCAAAGTCAGAGCCCCCATATCCTCCAGCAGCTTCATTCTAACTGAAACCTGCATTCTCTGCTGCAGCCTCTGAAAACACCAGATCTCTGTCTGTTCCTAAAGAGCAGCACAGGAAAAACTGTGCCACTGTGGCCAGGAAGGCCCCTTTAAAGGGAAAGCCTGGGGAGATGCTGGGCAGGGGCTCCAACAGAGGACCTTTGTGCTGCCATGCAAATGGATCCCTGCAGCAGCCTCCAGACAATGCCCAGGGAGAAGGCAGGGAGAGCCAATCCATCTGTGGAGAGTTGGGGAACTCAGCCTTCCCGACATTCTTTCTCTCACACAAAACGCTCCATGTTGACAGCTGTGAATTTTAAACAACTATTCTGTGTATGTTTTTCTAATTTAGTGTATTCGAATAGTTTCCTCGGCATCAGGGGCTCAAAGCAGAGTGCTTGGATTTCATAATTTAGAGATTTCATGCTTTTTAAGGAGTCGCAACAACTCCTATTGAAAAACAAAGTGGAAATTAAGTGTCTAATGGAGAGAGCATTAAATGGCAAGAAAAGTGATTATTTTAGAGGTGTTGCAGAAAATAAAATTCATATTTACATAAATTATGATTACAGAGAGTCTCTGTAATCTAAACTATTTATGTGATAAAAATATTAATAAAAAGTATGGAAAGTTTGCTTGACTAAACGTTCTGATTACTCAAAATCCACTCACAATTTGTAGTGCTCCTTTTAAAGTAAAACTGCAGTATTTTGAAGAAAATGTTTGCCTTCAGTCAATTAATCAAATGAAATATTTGAATATCAGCAATTTGTCCATGTAATGAATGAAGTTTTTTCACTAGGTCAAGGACTAACTTAAAACAGATGCCTGGGTAAAACAACATCTCTCTGCATATTGAAAAAAATAACAACTACCACCAAAAAGTCCCAACCACCAGTTAAAAGCCTCCCTGTAAAACAGAAAAACCAAATAAATTTTCCTTTTCCAGTTAAAAAAAATTAAAAAAAAAAAAAAAAAACAAACAGCAAAGACTAGAAAATAGTATCCCATGGTGATCCTGTCATGAACATGGATATATCTGCAAAATGGAAATATTACAGATAGGCTGTCATTAAACAATTCTGGCCAAAAATGAGGTTTGGATCTACTCTGTAGAATTCTGTCTAACCAGCGCTGGTGGAGCTGTCTTCACCAGCGCTCTGGGAAGGGAACAAGCAGGAAGAAAGCAGGGAACTGGAAGTCAGGGTGAGTGGCTGCCATTCCTGGCTCTGCCACTTTGAAACCTCCAGAAATTTCTTCCCTGGCTTCGTCTTCCTTAATCTCCAATTTTAAAGTGGAGGCAGTCAGGAACCATCCCTTTTTATACAATGATTTGGAGTGAAACCAGTTTCAGACACATTCCTGCCTTTTCTGCAAGGCAGGGCGGGTCTCCTCTGACAGCTCCTGCAGACCCCTGCCCATCCTCCCATGGATCTACCCCTGCTGGGAGGGCACGCTGGGAAAGCCCCCAAAGCAGAAAGCACCATGAAAATGCAGAAGCCAGGAAGACCCTGCCCTTCCCAGCAGCCAGATCACTCCTACACACCATCCTGGGGCCAGGCTCTGTGCCTCACCACAGTCATATCCTGTGCCTTTCTCCACCAAGTGTTGAAATTGGCTTCTGCTACAGCCCATCTTTGAATCTCAAGACCAACAACCAACAGGACTTGAACTTGAACCTACTTGGGCAATTCAGTGCTCTTTGCTTGAGGCACTGACCCCTTGCCTTCACAAGATGTCTTCAGATCACTCAAAAATTCCTGTAAGAGAGCAATACATCATTTCCCTCACTCCACCACCAGTCTCCACACTGGTGAGACCCACTCCTTGTTGATATTTTCTCTTCCTAATATCTGCAGGAACCAAACAGCAACAGCAATGTGGTTTTGCTTAGGGGAGGACAGGAGGTGGGTTCTGTCTAGTCTGGAAATGTATTTTCCCTTCTTCCCAGTCATTTATTGTTCTTCTTTTGGCACAAGAAGAACATATTTTGGACATGAATTTCTCAGTGGGTGTTACATTGAAAATTAATCTTTCTCCAAGGCATATACGGTCTGGGACAGTTTTGAAATATGTAGGAGAGGATGGAGATGGGAGGGAACGCACGGAAATGAGGCCACTTGGTGGGGCAGGCAGAGTTATCTGGCACGTTCCCACAGCCCTGCCTCACCTCACCCGGCCTGGCCGGGCACAGCACACTCCTGCTGGGCTGTCCAGGCCAAGCACGGGTTGCTGGTGCGAGGCTGAGGCATACAAGTGCTATCTACACGGAATGTCACAACATGTGCCCTTAGTCACTTGTCCCCTCCAAGGGAGCACACAGCCACCGCCGGCAAGGAGCCACCACCCTGCCAGCACAGGAGGGACCTCTCACCAACACGTGGCTCAAGGTCTGCCACCATTTCACATGTGATTTCCCAGCAAAACAGCCCATATGAGCACTGCCTACTCCACTCCTTCCTCCTTTCAGGTGACTTCACTCCTGTTTTTTCTTTTGGTGGTGTGGCATATTCCATTTGTATGGCCATACAACAAAGAAAGTACAGCTAGGTCCCAGCCCCCTGTGCTGGGCACTACAGAAAGAAGAAAAAAAGTAAAAAAAGTTGTAGAGCTTTGATCCAAAAGGGTCAAAGAAGCACAAAAAACGTTAAAACTGTATGTGGTTTTTCTGCTTAAATAGAAAAGAAAAAAAAGCAGAAATGCATCAATTTTGTATAAAACAAATTCTAATGAGTCATGATGAGGCATTAGAAAGTCCCATGTACATACATATTTAGGCACTCCTCTGGCTCAGAATTATGCTTTACGCAAACAAAAGGCTTCTCTCTACAGATTTACACAATAGGTTTACACTGAGCCCTTATGATCTATCATGTAACTGAGTGCTTAATGACTCTTTAATTTAAGGATTATTGACACAAAAGATGTAACAGCTGCTTAAGAGTTACTACACAGCAGCAGCTTTCCAAAGATATCACTTTATCATTTTTATATTTTCCAAACTACCTAAAGACGCTTACATTCAGTGCCTTGAAAGAAAAAAAATTCAAGGGGAAATAAATTAGAATATACTTGACCTCAGTGAACCAGGAAAAAAAAATTAAATTTAATGTTCTCAGTTGAGAACAGATTTTTTCGTATTTGTTTCTGACAATGTTAAAGTGTTGAAAAACATAACTAAACTTATTTTTTCTGAAAATAAGCCTTCTAAACTAAGACCCTGTATTTTTTGTTGAAGTCCAAGAACTATTTTTTTTAGGAAAGTTATAAGGCCCTTGGAAAAAGCCTTACACAAAGGCAGCACTGACAGAAGTTTAAGTACAAGGGGTAGTGGGTGTTACTGTAACAGCAAATGTTTGAAAATGGAAGAGTGTTTGTTAGGCTGTGTGCGTGTATGCATATATGTATTTATAACCCCCTTAACAATGAATATTCCTGCTGCCAAGCATTTGGAGACAGAGTTGATTTCCTTTCAAGTAATTGATGTAGGCTTTCTTCAGGACCCCGTCCAGACAAGTTCTCCACCGTGGAGCAGGAAATCACACCGTCAAAGGAAAGCTGAGCACTCCTTCCACACAGCCCGGGTCAGCCCCTCCAAAACACTAGATTTATACGACTGCTGCCAAAAAAACTTGCATTTCCATGCCCTCCTGTTGCTAAGATAAAGGATGTTTCCTACTGCCTCAGAATGCCGTCCTCATTTAAAACTCCAGCTATGTTCTGACAAAACACACTGCTGTCACCCCAAATTGAGCAAATGAGCCTACGTCCTACAGTATAAAGACCAAAAGAGTTATTGAATATCACCCGGGGAGCACAAAATGAAAAGGCTCCCATTTCTTCCTGACCTTTTTGGGGCATTTTTTTCCTGAAATCGGCCGAGCCCTTCAGCCTTCATTTCTCATGCTGTCTGTGGTAGCACAGGAAGGACAGCCTGGACTTTGCAGTTTCAAACAGATCAAGTTTTGTTAAATAACTTTTTCTTTTTTTTTTCTCCTTCTTCAAACCCAAAGCGGAAGGGAACACTGTGAAGAAAATGGAAACTGGCAAAGAGCTTTAACTTCAAATAGCCTTATAAGTCAGCGTTGATGTGCAAAACTAATTCTGTTTTTTTGGCATTCAAATATAACCCGACAGTTGCAGAAGGGAGGGGTGAGGGTGGGAGAAGTGCAAGGCAGATTCCCAGCCAAGTGCAAAATACGGAGACGTGTAGTGCTACAACTTCTGTTTATCAAATGAAATAAGGATTAGATTTATTGGCATTAAGTTTTGTACGGGAGACTACAGACTTGACCTGGCAAATTTCAGGAAAGGAACCCTTGGACAAAAAGCAGTTCTGTACTGCTGCTGCCTCGGTGAAAGGCATTTCACTTATGGCAGAAGGGTATGTTTCCACAGAAGAGAATACCAAGCTTCAGCAAAATAGATATGCAAATAACTCCATTCATTAAAATAAAAAAGAAATACCACTGAATATAATGTATCTAAATATTTGTTCAGGGTTAAGTGATGTTGTCTAAACAAGCAGAAAAGCCCTTTTTTAATGTAGATTGGCTTCTCCCATTAGGAGTGCCAGCCACATACTTACTACTTGTTTATTTCTATGTTTTTCATTTCCTATAATTCTCCTGTGTTATTTTACAGATGCATGAGGTAAGCAAAATTCTGGCACTGGGCATTCATGTGAACCATACCATCATATGTTCAGGCTTAAGCCGAGTAGCCCCTGCTACTGCTCACCATAAATGCACTGATGGGAACGTACTCGCTTCTCATCCTAAGGACGGGCCATGGACCTGAACTGGTGGTGTTCACTGCCTGCAGTGACACCCCACATGGAAGAGCCTGCACTTGGCTGTCCTACAGTGCCCACCTGTATGGCCCAGCCACCTTTGTATGCAGAAGCCATCCCTCAACCTCCCCTCAACTTAGAGCCCCAGGTTATCAGAGAAACTTCTATAGACTTTCACACACAACACTCATTTTTTTTACCAGTCCTCTTCACCTTTACTTTCGTAAACAGCTCTTCTCCTTTCTTCTGGGGAGGAAAGCAATCTACCATGCCCAGGTGGATTTAATAATGGAGGCCTAATACAGGGGGTCAAAGACTATGAACGGATTAAAAGATTAGGGAGAAGAGTATGAAGGCTTTCACCTTTCAGGTTTCTGCTCTGAATTTGTCTGATGTCAGCAGTGAGCAAGCAGTGTAAGCATCAAGGAGCTATGGTTGCATGGAAATCTCTCCTTCAACTTCCAGGAGTTACACTAAGGGATCATTAAAAAAATCTGAATACTTTAAAGATATATACTGAGGCTGCCTCATTATCATACCCCATATCTACTTTTCTGTTTCTTATATTCTTAATGGCCATAAGCACACCAAGATGGCTTTTCAGTTAAAAAATCCTCATACTTTTCACAAGTAAATTCAAATTTTTGAGGTGTATTTTGTTTTCTTGTCACTTCAAATATCAAAGATACACATCTCTATACACAACTTTTAGTACACCTGATTGTCAGTCAACCAGTTGTTCTTTATTTACCAAGTTAAACTTCCTACAAGAAATAATCTGCAGGGAAAAAAAAAAAAAAAACAACAAAAAAAGAACAATCTGACTCTGCCAAGCACTATTCCTGTAGTAATGCTAAAATGGAACTTAACCACTCCATGATTTTGGTGAAATCATGTTAGAATCGATCATTATGGTGTTACCAATGGCTAAAAGTGACAGTTCATGCACATAAACTTCCATCTGTCTCTTACGACACAGGCCACTTCTTCAGCTCCAGAAATTATAGAGAAATTATCTTATTTTTCTCAATACCAGGGAAATACAACTGGCAAAGTGTTTGAGAAGTCAATCAGCCACACATACAGGGTCCTCTCTTGGAATGAAAGGAGTGAGCTCAACAAGTTCAGAGCTAAATGACATATTTGGTTCAGGATTTAGAACCAGCCATGATTATGTCCAAAGTGCCTTCAGTTAAGAAAAGCAAGTTGCACAACAGAACCAACAGCCGTGACTGAAGCTGGTTTAATAATAAACTCAAAACTACTTAAAATGAACCTCATGTTTCCATGGTGATGAATACATATCTCCCTCCAGACTGTCTTGTGATGTAGAAAACATTCACCAGTAGTATTTTGGTAGCAATCTTACTAATGGAAAATTCATTAGTATTGTTCAAGATGGCGATAACACTGACTTGGATTAATTTTAGACTGACCTCGGTGAATTGGTAGATGGAGATGAAAGCAGTACTGCGCCCAGTGGAAAAGTAAAATTAGTGAAGATACCTGGTTGTGACATATTTCTTTAAAAAAGATGACTGGTGACTGCTAAAACAAGTGTGCAGACCTATTAGTTTACTTTACCTCTCTGATACCTGCTAAAAAACACATTTTTGCTTTAGTAAGCTCCCTCACCAGTGAGAAGATTTAAATCTTCTCAGATACAAAATGTTATCATCTCCTTAGGTTAGCCTTGCTTAATGGCAGTAAGGCATGGCCAATTGCAGATACCCTTAACATAATATATTTGACAGGTATAGGATCAGGCATACAGAATAGGAGAGGTCCCAAAGCTTGCCTTTACTCACAAGGCTGCTCTAAGGGTATGAACTGCTAAACTCTGTCATCATCCCTTAACTTACAGAGCTCCTTAATACGATATGGTGTTCTATTCAGGGAAAAAAGAAAACCTTCTTAAGAGTACATATTTGACTTTGATCCAGTGACATGTTTCTGAAAGAAAGCATCTGACAGGACAAAGATGTACAGCACTTCATTTAGCCTGAGTGCCATATGTGGCAGTTTGAGGATCACTGTCACAGCCCCTTCGGCTGCCATCCAGGATCGCACGGCGCGGCAGAGCAGAGGGATTGCTGCTGGGCTTCAGCAGGAAAAGGCTGGTGAAGAGTTTCTCTGGGCTCTTTCCAACAAATTTATTTACATGTCCATTCAGAAATTTAAAAATGAGACATTTTAACTTGCAATCAAAAAAAAAAAAGAAATAACTCTTCACGTCATAGAAATGACATTCGTATTTTCATTCAAAAAGCCCATAAGCATCCGTGTCATTTCAAGCACGCAAACAGATGTTAATCAGCCTGCTCAAGGACTTAAAGCTACATATATGCAAAAACACTTTGCTAGGAAAACCTGGCAGATATGTAGGACAGACACACATAGCTTCTTTCAGTCAACAGATGCAGAAATCCCGGCAACTGCAGGATCTGCAGTTTTTAAAACATGATCTCTTCCCAAATATGAATTTTGGGGATGTTTTAATCAGAAACAACTACAGAGTTTCTGAAAATGCAATCAGAAATAAAACGCAGAGCTTTTGGTGCACAATTGTCCTTGCAAACATCTGCACAAGTCAAAACGCTAACTAGCTATGAGTAGGTAGCTGGCATTTGTTGTGAATAAAATTTAAATTGTGAGATTCTCTGGCGATTTTCTTGAAAACCTGATTTAGATTTAATTTCTCTCTGTGTTGTCAGACAGTGCTTTGTGGGTTTCATATTCCTTGTTTTTGTTTTATTCACTAAATCTGAAAGCCATTCAGCAGAACACCATCGTTATGATATGTTTCTAATTTCAAAGGGAGCAAAGCTGTACAGGAGGAAAAGAAAAGGTTCCCTTCAGGAAAGGCATAAGGGGGAGCTGATCAGACAAAATGTGTCAGAGTGGACAGTGTTTATGAAAACAATCAGCATTACATCTAAGTCTTTATTCAGATGTTACACACTCTAGTTTCCTACTCTTGTTCCTTCAGAAAGCTGCTTGGGATTTCCAATCTTAATGTCAGTTTAGCCGACTGAGACTTTAGTAAGCGTGCCTTTTTTAATTTCAGATTAGGAAGAAATGTGCAATGTCGAGAAGTAATACCAGTGATACAAGTTACACAGACATGCAACAAAAAGATTTCTTTTTCTCTTGTAATTTCTGGTAGTCCACACCAGTTCTCTTTTTCCTGTAATCATGAATCTAAAGGCATTGATTATGTCAAACAAATTCCCTGCATGGGTTTAGAAACTAATTTCTTCAAGTATCACAGCTTGGTGGCAATATTCAAACATTTATTCAATTACTGCCAGCATTCATACAATGAAATTAGTGTCTTGAAAGAAAACTACTGAACTGGAAAAAAAAAAAAAAAGTTTAGGCAACAAATTTCAATTTGCCAACTGAAACCAGGTCTCAGTAGAGATGAGTATGATCTATTCCTCATATTTCCCTTCATGCAATCAGCATCCTAAATGTATTGCAATTAAACCACAGTCTAATTAAAACACAAAAGATTTCTCAGTAATGAATCTTTCTGGCAAAGAGCATCTTCAACACTTACTTCACAAACAATAGCACTTGTCAAGAGATGTTAAACAAATTTCAGAACTGAGGCTTTTCACAGCAACTTAGACTATTTGGTATTTTGGTCTTTAGTGCTCAGTGTCAGCCAGTTCCTTATGCTCCTGAAACAGACTAACTAACAATCTGTAGGCAAATATACACAATTTAAAAAATTCATCAGTGTGCCTGGGATTACATGTGGTTTTCCAAGGGAAGTGGCTTGGCCTATCACTTCCTGACCTATTTTCGCCTTGTTCCACTTCAGCATGTCCTCTCAGCTGAGTGCTGGAAACTGCATTCATTTAAGTGGGATAAAAATAACAATAAAAACTCAGTGCCTATAGCAACCCTCAAGCTACAGAGGGTGAAAAGAATTACATTTTTAATTCACAAAGCTCTTTTTACATATAATCATTCCTTTTACGTAAAGGTCAAGTTACAAGCCTTTCTGCATTATGCATAGTGATTTCCATTTTGGCTTATTATTCAGTGGTATAAAATTTATGATGTCAGATTTCATGACAGTTAAACCTGAGTTTGTTCTGTTTCAGAATGACATCTGGGTATAGTGAATAACAAAGCTTCTATGTTAAAATAGCCCCATATTTTTAGGTTGGCTCCTATAAAAGAAATCAGACCAAGAGATACTTGAACAGATGTTCAGAAATATATTTCACTTCAAGTGCTGACAAACTAGAATGGGAGTAGAGTTGCATAATAGGAAATTAATCATTAAAATAAATAATGAAAAATATTCAATTGTTTGGAATCAAAGTGTTTGGCAAATATTCTTTTCTTTCTGTACTATTGCAGGGAATTTGATATTCAAACCCAAAGGATCTAAGAAACATGCCCAATGCTGTTGTTTAATCCCTTTTTTATAAAAAACAGGTTTTTCAAGGTAATAAATGTATAAAAGAACATTTTATTTGTTAATGTGTGTACCAGATAATGATTTTTAGCTGCCAGTAGAATTATTTATTATGACAATGCAACACTTCTAGTGAAAACAGAGTAGTCTTAAGGTGTTCTGTGCTGTTCATTCATGCAAGGAATTCTTGTCAAATATTTTAATGAGAAGAAAAGTATGGCAGTCAAGATTAAAAGTCAAGGTGACCTTTAACTGTGGAAAACAGTATCTACATATCACCTTACATTTTTTTTAAGGTCATCACTTCTCTCTTGAAGAGTCATTCCATAAATGGAAGTAAGCAGTGCAATGAGAGAGTGAACTGTAAAAACCACCCTTCCTTCAAAATTAACCTACACCTATTTTAATATCACATTACAACTATTTTGGTGTAAATTTCAAACACTTGCTGTGGTGTCTTCGGCAAAACAAGCAAAGAAACCACACGTTACAGAAAACAGAGATATACAACTGCCCCCCAGCCCAACAACTTCGGAATTGTCGCTCTTCATTATAAAGAACAAACTCGCCTGTGACCTGGCCACGGCCAGGGTGTGCTGAGTCAGCTGGAAAACTGTTCTGATGGGCACCTGATGGCCTGTTGTCCTAAAGAGACTTTGGGGAAACCAAGGATGCTCCCACAGCACAGCCGTGATGTATTGCCTACTGTCGTGCTTCCAGCTGGCACGGTTAGCCAAGCAGGTACCTTGCTCAGGCCACGCTGTGCACAGGTTCTGCTGCATGAGCAAAATCAGCACGGCCAATGTGACCTTCAACAAGTCCAGGGGAGCCTGGAAATACTGTTCCAATTACCAGAGATTAAATACAAACAAATCATTGAATATTGGGTGTTCATGTTTTCCAGCCTACTCACAGCAGATGTGGCCAATGGGTGATTGATTACCTGCACTTCACGCGCCTCTGCTAGAAATCCCCCAGAAGGCATCCAACCTGCCCAGCTCACAGGCTGAACCTCACACTTGCAAAGTCTTGCATTTGTTCTTCCAGCCTTCTTACAGCTTCCTTTTCCCCCTTCTACAGCTGGAGGGAAAGACAAATCTGGAAGCAGGGAAAAGCCACCTGCAGTTCACCTCCTAGACCTTAGCTGTGTTGAAAAGAAACTTTTTTCCATCCAATATGGCTGCAAAAAGAAGCATCACACCTCAAGGACAGCTTGAGAGAGACCTCAGGGCTGGTCCTAAATAATGGCTTGAAACTACTTTCTAATTTATGTACTTTATCTCCAGTTTTATTCGCTTATCTGCAATCTTTACCGACTTTCCCCTGCTCGAAGCGGTTCAGGTATAACATGACATGAGAGTGGCGATAAGGCTTCCAGATTAGCACTGGTTTGGGTCCAGCCAGCTTGGCACGAGCTGCTCATGAGCACAGGCAGCAAAATTAATGTTTACTTGCATCTGTCCACAAAGATACATTCTTAGTTATATATACTAAGAGGATTATTCACGGAGTATCATTAATCATTTTTATCATTACCAAACATAGTATCAAGCGCACAGAAAAATGTAGTTCCTAATTGCTACTATGGAGACAAAGCAGTAGAGGAACAGGAGATGAAAATAAAGTACTAGGTGTCATTTCTTCTGTGAAATTATACGTGGAATATTTTAATTAATGGGTGATATCATTTATACAAGGTTCTAAGTGAATCTTAAGTAATTATAACAGCCAAACATAGTAAATCAGATTTTAAAATTTCCCAAGAAAAATGTTGTGGATAAAATTGCTAAAACATGTAATAATGGAATGAATTTATTAAAATATGACAACACTAGCACAGCTTCAAATCAGAGCCTGAACTTGCTGCAGCTCTAGATTTAATAAGATTGGTGTTCTTCCCCACTAACAGTATCCATTTTCTTATGAAGGCCCATTTGCCACATATCATGTAATGAAATGACTCAGACAATCCATGTATATCTTTTTTTTTTTTTTGTAAAATATTAGAATCTGCTTAAATTAAGTTAGTAATGATGCATTGTACTTTAATTATTTCATTAATATTATTAATTATTTTTAATTATTTATTATTGTACTTTAATTATTGTACTTTAATAATTGGCACACATAATTTAAAACAAGCTCTCACAAGCTGGGCAAGTGAACTTCCTGTGTGTATTAGGAATCCCCACTGAGTTTTATGCAAGTTAGACTTGAAAACACTATGGTACTTACACTTTTACTTTTTACTTTTCCTTATTGGTTGGCTGCTAATGTCTGAAAAATGGATTACATTCCTACAACTGCTGATGCTATGCACTTTCTCTGTTTAACACACAACTATATTTAACACACTAGTCCACTATTTTGGCTTTATTGAAACGTGCACAAAATTCCTTTTTTAGCCACTGAGGAGACTTGGCACAAGTTATAAAGATTTATTGATCTAGTACTAACTAGAGTACATTACAAATAGCCAAGTGCCAAACAGTTGCTTTGCACCAGATTGTGATTTACAAGTGAGGAGAGGAAACTGGATTAGTAATTATGTACAAAACTCTAAGCTTTAAAAAGCTGTGTACTTTTAATTAAGGTCTTGCAAAATAAATAGTCTTTCTCTAATTGAGACAGGCTTTTTTACCAAAATATTTTCTCTAATATTGATACACACATACCATTTTCTTTAACAGAATACTAAGCTCAAATATAAATAAAATTACTGAATTGGAAAGTGTCACCGTTCTCCAAAACCACCACCACCACCACAAAGAAAAAAGCAACTTCTAATTTAAGTATTTATAAAAACTTAAATTCATTAAAATTTTGTGCTGCATAGTTTTGATTTTGCAAAAGATTTACTAAATGATCTGTTCTGCTTTTCGTTTAATTTTTTCCATATTTCTTTGCATTTATCCATGAGGACAAGTGCTCATAAGACATATAAGAGTATTATGTCACTGTAATGTAACTCTTAGGAGTTGTCTATTATCTTTCAAATAGATGCTTGGGCTAGGTCACAGGTAACACAAATAAAGACATCTGAGCTGCAAAAGTGAAGCAGAACCAGTCCAAGGACCTGTGGGACACACGATACAACCCTTAAACCTAATGAAGGCCACTTGCATCAAATGAAATTAGTCTGGATAAACCAGCAGTACCAGAGCTCAGAGGTGACATCTGCTAGCCACAGCCTCATGCCAACAGTGAGCAGGCCCAACCCAACCACGAACACGTGTGATTTCATCACTGGAACAAGCAAAGTTCCCAGAGTTTATTCTGTTAATTTATAAGGGATTTACCACAACGTTGGGTGGTAACAAGGATGCAATTGAGAGCAGCAAACTTTTCCAGATACACCTACTGACACTTCAGCCACTTTGGATCCAGTGTCACTGTCACCACACAGAGACTGATGTCTGCCATCAGCTCACAAGATGTGCAAAGCTAAATCAGACACCGAATAGCAAAAAAAGGTACATAAGAAAGCCAAAGAAAGAAGAAAGTAATATTCAAAATAGCAGGGGAAAAGCATAGCCTTTCATTTATAAAATTATTTTAATTATTGTATTTTAGTGCAACAGAAAAAAGTTGTAACTAACTAAGTACTAGTGTTGTAGCTGACTAACAGCGTATGGATGTGTCTTTTAGAGGTCCAGCTCCACAAGTTACATGTCAACAGCCAAGACATGCATAGCTTTATTGCAGCCCCTGGGTAGACAAAGTATGTGGGAAATATAAAACAAAAAGAGGATGTGTAATTTAATATGTAAAGTTACTTGAGATACACCAATTATGTTAAATACATTTATAACTAGGCATACTTCTGCATTTAAAACCTTATTAAGAGCACAGGACACAGAAGAAACAGTCTGTTTGATCTGTTTTGAAGCTATGGTAATAGGAAACAAGTTTTCCTGCTAAGTCTCTCAGGACCATCAAACAGTCCTTTTTTTCCCAAGAATAAATACAGAGCCATATTTGAAACCCTTAACCTAATGCTCACAAAGAAATCTCCCTTGTAGACACAGTTATTTATTAAGGCTAACCCTAGTTCATTTTCCAGTCATATTTCAGAGATAAGAAAAAATTATAGAAATAAAAATGTCTAGCAGGTAGTTTCATTTGCCTCTTTTATTACAAATCCATATTCAGATATGTTAATATAAAGATGTACAATATTACATAAAGGGCACAAAACCTGACATCGTGACACTGGTGGCTGAATGGCTCGCTTATTGTAGTGGCTCTTATTCAGCTATTTTCTAGTGCTCTCATCAGTCTTTTGTGTGAAAGTCTTTGGTGAGAGTCAAGTCTGAACTGATAAGGCCTTGGAGACATAATCACTGGCCCTCATTTTCCATTGACAGCCCCACACAGCCAATTCACAAACATTTTCATATTAATATTGAGCAATTTTCCTACATTCTAATCCATCAAAGTAGGCTATTAATCCTTCCCCCGCGCTCTTCTCTATTCAAATGCTAACAATTTTCTTCTCACAAGCTAAAACATTTGTCCTACAGCCCCTCACACAAAGACACTGTATTGTCAGCAGTGATTGATCAGAGTATTAATATGAGGGATGCGATGTACATTGTATCAATGATACCACACGGATGTAGAGGAAAAGGTCTTTTATAAAGGATAAACCAAATGCAAAATACAATAATTTCTCAAGGAACAACACTTTAAGTGTTTTGCCTGGTGCATTTTATGGAAATTTATGAAAATATCTAGAGGTGTAAAATGCTTTTGAATTTGAAATGCAAAATAAATATCAGGGATGTCCTAGGTACTGGGACCCGGGTGAGGAGCAACCTGCAGCTGGGACTGGCTGAGGACTGAGAAGGTGAACAGCATCAAGGCTCCTAAAAGCCACTTGCTCTCCAATACTATATTTTATAGAATGAAAGGGGGCAAGGGCAGAATAAAAACAAACACCTAAAAAAAAATGAGGTGAGGCTAGCTCTTTAAGGCCTTTCATCTTCTGGAATGCAAAAAGTTAAACAAGGCCAAAAAGGAGTTCCAACCCTTGGCCGGTGGGTTCCTCGCTACAGGGCCACCTGACAGCTCCTTCTCCCTCGTGCACGACCAAAAGCTCTCCTCAGATGGTAGAAAACGCAAAGGGCATCTGTTAGACCTGTTCTTGCACCCTAGTATCAAATAACTTGGGGTTATTTATTAAAAGAAGGATGCTCAAGATGCTTTATGTTTAGTCTTACTCTGCCTTAGGCCTTCCCTGCAAAAACACAGCTCAACCAGCACCTTCTGCTGTAACTGCAGGAGATAAGCACAGAAAGCAGCAGCAAAAGGGGGACAGTGTGCAAGAGGTGTGGTTGCAGGAAGCTGAACGTGCTGCCTGCAACCAGAGCAGAGACATGGGCACGGGGAGGTGGAGGCAGGGAGTCTGTGGATGCACAGAGTTCCTACACAGCTGATACACCCTGGCACAAATTAGGGTAATTTCAGGGATGCTGTAATTTACGGCAGGTTACAGTGGTTCTTGGCACAGAGCTCAGCCCTCTGCAGACAGAGCCCCCCCACATCTCAACACGTGTCCACCTCCTTACAGGGTGTGGGTAGAGGGAGAGACAGTGCCAGGTGCTGTCAGCAAGTCAAAGCCATCAAGCTCAGCCTCAAGTCTGCCCCAGGATCACTTTGCTGGAGCTGCACGAAGCAATTTAAAAGAACATGCAGCTGGATGACAGGGAAATCCAGACCTCCTCAAACATCCAGCACCTGTTCATCCATAAAAAGGAGCAATTTGCTCACTTCCAGTAGCACACAATACGGGCGGGGGGGGGTGTGTGCGTGCACACATGTGTATGGTTAAATAACCTCAAAATAAGATAAACACACACAACTGCTTAATAAGCTGATAAATTCAGCACAACAACATTTCAACACAGGTAAGAGAATGTTTGAGGCTGAGGGATTAAGAGATACACTATATTTAAGCACGTGCAGGTGGCAGCTAGCATGTAGTGAGATCACAAATCATAAACTGCAATTTATGCATAATATTCTACTAAAATTAATTTTAATTTCCTCTTCTTATATATGCCTTCCTTCTCTGAAGGAAAAAAGCAAACCTAAGATTAACAGATATGAACTCAACCCAGCAGTGCAATTAGACTGGCAGAGCCTAGTGACCAAATGAAATTTTATCCCCACATCCCAAAGGAAATAATTCCTGCTCTGAGCACCCTCTGCCATCATACTGGCACCCATGTCTGAGCATGCGTGTGCCCAAAATGCATCAGGGAGATGGCAAGAGGGGTCTCATAGTTGTTAAAATGACTGATGGATCTAAAAAGACAATTTGTTCATGAACTTATGAGAAAAAGACAGAAAAACAACCAAACCAAAATAATCTGGAGAGCTACAACCATGGTGGACTGAGAGGCCTGAAAGCTACTACTGCTTCCCATGATGAACTTGCTCTGGAAAGAGCAACATCCCTGTTTAAAGAGCTTGAGTTTCTATTCACAACAACCTATTTCTGTGCCATTTACCTTTGGTACATTATATCTTTACAACGAGTAATTAAAAATATTTGTACTTCGAAGCCACTTAGGAGCTCTTCCAATTACTTATATTAGCATTCTGGCAAACACTCAAGCCTTTTTAATGTTGAGTCAGGCTCCTGAGCCTGCATCAAAAACTCTCCAAAGAGCAATTTTGATTTCCTCTACTTCCAGGCAACTGGAAGGGGCGCCACGAGCTCTGCTGCTGCCTCACAGGAATCTTTCCTGGGGAAGATGACAATCAGGGCTAAAACTGCAAAGCACCAAGTGCCACCTGCCAGCACCTCTAAAAGGTCCTCAACCGCAGGAGACGGTGCAAGGGGCTGGGGAAGGAAGATGTTCTCTCATCTGCCTGAGGACGGAAGATGCACAGGATGGGACGTGCAGAGCTGAGAGTGTTGAGCCAGGGGTCCCGGGTGGCTCGGAGCAGCGCTGATGAGTCAGGGCTGGCTCTGCAGAGCCGTGACTCAGTGTCCCCGGAGCGCAGGGTGTGTGCGGAGGCAGCGCGGGCGCCGCCGCCGCAGCGGCTCTGGCCACCGCGTGCTGCTGAACGTCTCACTGCAATTCTGCATAAATAAGGGTGTTAACTCTGCTTGAATTGTGGCCAAGGCATCAAGGTTAAGCTTCCACTGATATAAATTAAATTGGATAAAGTATTAGTCATTTCCTGTCCCATGCTGTTATGCATTGTGATGTACATTATGAAATAGCAATTTTAAACCCAGAAATAGATTGGCTGCAGTTTTAATTGAAATAATCTTTATTTTGTAATTAAGCTATTATGTGCCAGAAGAATGATTTGCTTGGGGTTCACACATAAGTGTTACAATCTTTAGAAAATCTCAATCTGGATATTGTTTGCTAAAGTTGGTCTTGTGCAAAGTATAAAACCCAAAAGTAGATAATGATAAAAATAAATTCACTAATATATTAAATAGAAACAGCAGAAAAAGTAGATACCATCTATTGAAGGGTTTATTTTCCAAACTAAGGCACATTCACAAATGCACCCACAGATTTAGCAATTCAGAGACCTTAAAATTGTAACAAATTTCATCTAGAAGGCCACTTGAAAATTGTGAAACCCATGATTTAGGGACTTATATTTGAGAACTTTCCCTCTGTGCCTTCCATCATCACATCAGACAGCAGGAGAGTTTTTCCCAGCTGATCTCCCACATCCAACAGCAGGTTTCCACACCACACCTCTGTATCTCCTCTCTGGCAAGCTATTGCCCAAGGTTAGCAAGTTTCAGATCACTCTACAGATATTCCTTTTAACTAAACTTATGCCAAACATGATTTTTCTTGTTCTTTGATGAAGCAAAGTTTTTTTTCAAGACAGAACTGGTTCTATTTTAAACAGTTTAATATGTTAAAAATTGTTTGCAGCTACGTTGCAATTGTTCTAAACCAAAGTAGTGGAACTTACAATCATCGCTGGAGAAAGAACTGCCATTAGGAATAAAGCGTGGGTTTATCCATTTTTCATATGTAAGTCAGATTCACTTTGTCAGTCTTGAGATTTGACAAAGTATAATTCAGAACAGCTCAGGCTCACCTTCCACTGGCCTGAGTAATCAGATCAGACGTGGAAACATACCAGTGGCTCTCCAGAACTTACTGAATACTCCTTAGGAACCTCACAGTATATGTGCCACTTCATTTTCCCAGTAATGCAGGGCTGTCATATGTAATTGTGTACACAAGAACTACAACAACATCTCACAAATTTCCAGGAGCCGAAGCTAGCAGCTTAGGAAGGGAAACTGTAGAATTTTAACCCTGCTAATGTTTCCAAAGGCCATGGAGCTGTTGCAGAGGCTGTGGAACAGCTACCAGAGGTGTGCAGGGCTGTGTGAGAGCCCCAGCACTCAGACAGCAGCTGGTGTCATCTTCCTTGACCCTTCTGTTGGCAGCATTGTTCCTAACAGACACTGCCTCTAAGGTGATGTCTCAGCATTGCATTCTTAATTAGTTGATCTTTTTGACAGTGGTGCTGCTTCTTAAATATAATACAGTAGATGAAAGACCTTTACAGATATCGCGTGTGACACAGTTTAATTTGGCTAAAAGATAAGGGGTTTTTTAAGAAAAATGACAACCATATGAATTCATTCAGTAGTATGGGACGTAGAGTGGCAATTAAAAACAAGTCAGAAAGAAAGCAAAAGGTTTATTTTAAAGTTAAATTTCTTAGAAAAATAATGATGTTCTCTTTTCTACAAGGATATCATCATAGATTTTAGCCTAAAAATTAGCATCCAGTGATGAGAGAATACAAATGCAATTCACTGCAAAGGAATACTCATATGCTGATATTTTTTGTCTGGATTTTGTTTTGTTGTTTTGTTTTCATTTGAATTTTTTCCTATACCTATGTTCAAATGTATTTTTGCATCCCACATAAAAATATGATAACCTTTCTGATAAAAAAGTATCTCTTATGTGATTTAATATAATTCTGAGAAGAATGACTTTGACCAATTGGCGTAGTGGCTCACTGCACTAGTGAACAAGGGTTTCTGCATCCACTGGTCCACAGTCTGAGTGCTATGCAGGCTGAGTAAGGAGATGAATTTAAAACATGTTAGTGACAAGTTTGAAACTTGACCGAATCAGACAAAAGATGCTATATTTAACACTTTGCCCTCTAGTTTTAGGCCACGTTCCTTTTAGCTGAACAGAATATTCACAAGTGGCTTACAATTCTCTTTGAGCTGTTCAATTTTTCCTGGGTCTCTAACTGAAAACATTAAAAAGTGGGTGATGATAATTAAGGTCAAAATATATCTAAATATACTGTAGGAAGATTCTTAATTAATGACAAGATAGAAAGAGTGAAAATTAATGGGAAGAAGTTTTGAAGGACAGCATATGAAAACACTGGTAATTTACACAATATTATAGAAAGCTTATCAAATATTACTAGATTTATCTTTGATCCTTCTGAAATATTCCTTAGGGCCTGCTCAGTACAGTACATCAGTCACCTCCTTATTTGACTAAGAGGGAGTGTGGCCTTTTTATTTTATTTATATTTTAAAATATAGAAAATATCACACCACAATAAAGGAATCAACCAGTAGGCTGTGTGCTTCAGTAACTGGAAAAGATAGAAAGTCAGTGAGTAGATAATTATTCAAGGTCAAACCTTTCTAGTGTGGTGCCAGAAAAAAGCAAACACTGAGGGTTAGCCAATACTTCACAAACACTTGTTTAAGGATTTCCTAATTACTATAAGTGGTTCCTCTGGCCCTGGCACTTAAAAAGGCAGCTGTATATGCATGATGTCATCCCTGCTGCCCATTATCTCTGCAGTAAATTTAGAGGATTAAGAAGAAAGCAAGGCTAAATAGTCAAAATAGTCATGATTTTTCATGTTTCCTGCCATTAAAAATTAATTACAAAAAAAAGACAAATTTAAAACTTGGATGCAATTAACTACTGAAATGTATTTGAACATTTTTGCCCAAAAATCAGAAAAATATTTAAAGATTACATGTATGCAGCATGGCCACAGCTCCATAATTAAAACACAGCTCCTCAAATATTTTCCTACCTTTGTTTCTAGAAACACTCACTAACCATTTTTAGAATTTTTACAAAATTAGTTTATCAAGTGACACAATGTAGAGGCCCAGAGATTGTCACACACAGTCACTTTCCCAGTCCCATTCTCTGCCTGTGTGGCAGGTTCGGAGAAATCAACTTTGCTGCTGCTGTCCCTACCTCTTTTTTCTATTAGGGGAAGCTGCTCTCAGCACTGGTCATTTCTGTGTTCACCTTCTATTTGTCCTTGAAACGGGAGCCAGTGAAAGCTGTGCCCCAGATTTGACATTGTCAACTTGCACAGCCTCAGTCTTTGGTATCATTATTGCATGGGCATTCTCTTCTTGTTTTTTTTCCTCCTGTTTCTCTTAATTTTCAACTGCATGCCAAGTTACTATTTGTCTGGTAAAATTCCTTTCTTGCTTGTCCATTTGTAGCAGAAGTATCTGATTGCTGCCAGGAATACTGTGTATTGATAACACGTTAGAAGCTCATCTCAACACTATAAGTCAATTTCTTCGGTGGCGTTGTCTAGCTCAAGCAGGAGTTGTCTTTTTGTCTGAAGCTTCAGATATAGCTACAGTCACCAATTTAACTTCTGTACTATACTGTGTTTCCTACCCAGTGAAAAAGCACTCAGTATTTTTCTTGGATCAGACCTATTTTACATCTCAAAATTAACAATATAATTTTCAAGCCTTCCAGATCTGGGTAGCTTCTACCACCATCTTTTTTAACCACCCTGGGTGGTCTCTTTTTACCATGATTCTCTCTCCTGGTGGTTGTGAAGTTGGATGTTTTCTCCAACCACACGGAACATCCAGTGGTGGTCATCTTGGTAATACTGGTCTATGAAACCCTCCTCGGTCTGGGTCTTGAGTGAGAACTGATTTTTAATGCAGGAGATTCTGTCAATCTGTATTTGAGTACCTTCTAACAACCAAAAATAATTTTGTGCTGTTCCTGTACAAAGATGAGATGTTCCTGAAATCCAAAGCTTCTATTTTAAATAAAGTCCAGATTCTGCATCCATGCTGCACACACGCACTCCATCAGGAGCAGTGTGGGACATACACAGCTACACCACTCACCACTTCACTTTTCACAAGTGACACTGGGCCTGCACACAGACACTCTTACACCTACCCATGGAAATCCTGTGAATGCTCTCCACTGCAGCACGGAGCAGGGACAAAGAAACAAAGAGCTGTGGCTGCACATTCACCCAATCCACTGAAGGCCCAAAAGCTTTTCTATTACCTTCCAGGAGCTACGGGTCAAACTAGAAATCAATTTCCAGAAATTAATGAGATGGCTGAGGAGTAAGCTTTCAGAAACAACCTAAATAAGTCCATCTTTATTCTCTCTTGCAATAAAAGCTTCCTCAGAGAGCAGCAGATGCAGCTTTGCAGAGCCCAGCCATCCTCCTGGCCATACTGTTGTGCACATGGTAACTTGGCAAAAGGGAAACACAGGGAAAGGAATGCTGCCATGTTTGAGCATGGGAACTAAATGTCTTGCACAGATGCACATGCCATAAGGGAATGTTAGACCTAGTCTGACCTTCTGCACCACAGAGACTATAAAACATCACCAGCTTCCTCGTGCCCTGCTTTGATGAGATGCATGTACAAACCCAAATGGGAAAACACTTACATATAAGCTTTAGGACATGTTATGCACAGAATGACTCCTGCTTTTTATGCTCTTTCAACATACAAAATTGTCTCTACAAGAAAACATCACACTTCCCAAGCTGACAAAAATCATACTTGTAGTAATAAATATTCTGCCAATGGAGAAGCTGTAGGATATATGTATTTCATAGTTTCATGGCTCTAGTGCCTACCCAGTCTCTGTCAAGGATGTCATTGCTGCCACTTCTCTCTCTCCAGGGCAGCATCCTTCCTGCCCCAGGGCTGGGAACCCACTCTGGTCAGACAGCTCTGGAAGCAGCCAGTGCCCTGGACAAGGATCATGTGCATTTGCTGAGAGCTAAAGGTGAACCAACAGACTCTTCCCCATTGTGGCAGGGTGGTGACAAACGGAGAAGAGAAGGGGTGAGGAGGAGGCTGCAAACCCAGCTGAGCTCTGCTCAGACAGCAGCTCCAGCACATGATCCCTCTATGGGTGAATAGTAAATACTGATGGAGGGAACAAAAAATATGGGGACATGGAAGCAATGGAAGCAGGCAATGCAAGAAGAAACACAAGATGACAAAAAACGTTGTGGAAAAGAGGAGATGTAGCGGGGTCAGAGAGCTGAAACTTGACTGAAAAAGTAAGCACAGGGCATGGAAACTATTCCACATTGAAAAAAAGGGACAAGGGGGAGGTGTGGTATCAATTGATATAATCTACCACTAAACAGACATATTTAAGAGGATACTATTTGAGGCTGAGGAACATGAGAACATTCAAGTACAGAAGAATATAAGCTGTTCCTGCCCTAAGGAAAATAGAAATTATTCAGTCTGGTGCAGTTCTGTTCAGACACATCTGAGTCAGAGGAAGGATCTGTCCAAGTGCTACCCCCCCATCCCCTCTGCTCAATTCCTCCTGAAACAACCACAATTGTCCTGCTAATGGAGAGAAACCTTGCCAAAAGCAGTAACAGGTGAAGAACAAGGGAGGAAAGAGGCATATTAACACAGCAAAGTGGTACTAGGAAAAAACAGACCTTTCTCTGTGATTTGGTGTGGGTTGGGCCTCAGAAAAGATAAGTTTCCTGGTAAATTCACACTGTTGATTTAGGGTGTATGGAACTGCTTTAGCTATCACCCAAAGGTCAAGAACAGTGCAACCAAGGGCATAAACCAGCACAGCAAGGATGACTTTTATGGTGCATAAACAGAATGAGTAAGATTCCGTGCCTCCTCATGGAGTAAGAAAGTTTTATGCTATAATCAGCCTTTGCAAAATGACATGTTTTCAATCCAGCATCCAAAAATTTAGCTTTTCCCTTCGCCTTTTGGATCTCTACGTCCTACTATCACTCTTTGACATCTTAATGGATGCCATTTTGGCAGAAAATAATTTACTCTGAAAAATTCTGCACCAGCATTAGCTGAGCTGAAAAATAACCCCTCAAAAAACCCACATCATGTGAAATAAGCAGATTTTGAAATTATACAGTTCATGCCATAAGAGTAATAAAATAGCAAAATTAAGGGGCTTCTTTATTTATAAGTAACTGCTTTCTTCTACCTTTTATAATGTCCACCTCTTAGCATAACAAAGCTTTTCATAGCTTACTAATGGCTCCCTGTCACTAGTGCTGAGAACTATTATCACTGCACTGCCCCTTCACATGGGCCTTTCAAACATCACTGTTTCACTTAATTCTTTCACCTCCTTCAGTTCAAATGCAATAAAAACCTTTCACTGGCTGACAACTAGAAAGGCAGAACAGCCTCCAACTGCTGTATAATTCAGGAGGGCTCTTTCTCATTTTAATTGGCTGCCTAATTGGAATGTTTATGGGTTCTGCGATAGCTTGGGATGAAAAGGCAGGGTGAGCAATTATGTGCTCAGCATTCCTATCTGGCAGAGTTAATAGTTTTTTTTTAAAAAAAGCTAAAGTTCACTGGAATGCCGTGTTTTTGTTCTCTAAGAAATACCTTGATTTGAAACAATGTAATCCCCAAGTCAGAAATTATGTCAAGCTGTGCTTATCCAGTAGCAAGTTTGAGCTTTTGGAAGCCTCTTTGCTCCTTTTTGATGTTAGCATAACATGAAGAACAGGAGGCTATCTGGTGGCTGTCAAGTTTTTAACTGCTTGCTCTCTCACTGGCTGGAGATAAGATGTAAGCAGAGCACTTGATGGACTTGATTAATTCTCTGGAACGGAGGTTTGTCTTTCTTGGCTCAATGAATGACTTCATTCTAGTAGATGAGGTCACCCAAGTCAAGGCAATAAAGTTTCTGATATTCACATGAAAGCTAGTTTTCAAAGCTGCCAGCCCCTAAAAAGAGAAGCAAGTGTTTTCTCATTTACCTACCTTCTAGTGGCAGCATCCAGCCTGCTGCCCTATCTATCCTCTCCAGCACAGGACTGTGCTTCAGCTGAAGAGCAATTCTAACACAAGATGAGATTTAAAGGAAAGGAGACAAAAAGACACACTTTGTTTGAAGAAACAAAGGTTTTTGTCGAGTGATTTGTCAAAATGCCAACAGAGAGAAAAAAACTACTTTCCAGCCTTTTAGCCTGACCAGTACAGTTTCATTTCCCTCACCTCCCTACCCATGCTGTCTCTGTGCCACTCCAGCTCCAAACCTCTGGGGCCAAAGAGCAGCTTTGTGGTCCCCTGGACAGTTGCTCTTGTATTTCAGAGAGAGAGAACCCAAGTACTTCAAACACACAGAGCAAACATGGAAGGATGCTGTGCTCTTTTGAACACTTGCACCCTTGCATGCTTTGAGCTTTAAGGGCAAGTTTATGGACAGTCCTTCACAAAGCAGACCTGTCACTGTTTTTCCTTCCTCTCTTTTAATAACCACCATTTACTGCAAAACCAGGAAAAACTAGTGAAAACGGCTGACTTGCTCTGTAAATTTTCTAATTATCACAATAGTTTGTTCAAAGATGTCTATTAATCTCATCCTTTTTGCTTTTCAAAACCATGCAAATGATAAGCAGTCCCTCCAGTACTCACTACAGCCTAGCAAGTGCAGTAAACAACCCACACAATAATTCAATCTAATCTGATGCACAGATTTGTTTTTTCAGAACATCCTTGGTCTAGTATGAGGGACTCTAACTCATTCTACACTCCTTCCCAGTTCAGTTGTGTCCTTGCCTTTAAGTAACAGAGCACTCATGGTCCTGTGGATTATTAGGGTTGTTTTTCAAATGTTTGAAGCTTCTTTCTAGCCCATACTTCTGTTCCTGGGCTGCAGTTTTCCAGCCTGTGCAGTTACAGTTGGAGCATGATGACAGGAGCATCCATCTCAGGTACAAGTGCAACCAAATTGCCAACTACAGCACATCTGCCAGATCCCTTCCAGCTGGTGCTACCACACAAGAAAAGGCTGCAAGCTACAGAGGTTTTGGGGCACTGTGGGATTTTCTAAATGCTTTCATAGGTACCATGGAGAAATTAGAAGGTGGTATAAAAGTTCCCATTAAACTATGGAGGCAGAGTTTTACCCCAGGTTTTATTGCCATCTGGAGCGTGGAAACCTGTGGAAGTGGTGCCTTGTTTGGAAGGTCAGAAGCCTGTACCACATCAGAGAGCCCAGCTCTGCCTAGAACATACTTAGGAAATGTTGATTTGGTGCATGCCAGGAGGGATTTCTGGCCACAATAGCTCTTAAGAAATTCTTGCCAAAGGACTCATTTTCAGATTCACGTACATCAGTTCAACATCCAAATGATACAAAAATAAAATATGACAAGTCATATCCTTGCCACTATAGATGTAGTTAACCTGTAAGAAGGCAGTCAAGCAATTAAATAACATTTTCAAATAAGCTGTCGAGTAAATAACACCACTTTTAAACTAATCTTTGTTCACATTTACCAAAAGATTGTGACTTGCTGATATTAAGAATTTCAGAGGAAAAATCTAATTGCTCAAGATGTCCATCTCATTTTATGGGCAAAGGCAATTCAGAAAATCCCATATGTTTGGTAAGGGTCCAAACATGTGGACGCTTATGCAAACCAACAATTCTTTGAAGTATGCTGCTTTCTAAAGTCCAGGCTGAAACTTAAATTTAATAATCAACAAAACAGGCAGCGCTAAGGCAGAAACTCTCTGCTAAACTCTGCAGGACTGGGATATGAGAGGAGGCGTCTCTCTGAAGTGACATTATAGGCCCAGATGTGTTGTAAGAGAATAAGAGTCTGTCTTAAGATGGCCTGTAGACCCTGTGAACTTCCTTGTTTCGTGACTTTAAAGCAAGAAGAAAAATAAATAATGAAACATATTAAAGTCATTATTGTAGCTGTGCGCGCCTTCTGAAGGTTTGGGTTTTTAAAAGCTCCAACCTTTGAAAAAAGTGCTCAGTGAAATTAAAGGCAAATCTACACTGAACTGTATTTTTATATACTACCAAATTTACATGTGGAACTCATTGTCACAAGATATTATTAAAGCCAAGAGCTTAGCAGGATTCAAAAAGGCTTAGACATTTATGTGAATAATAAGAACATCTACAGTTAGACCAGAAAGGAAAAAGACATTTATAAGTGACACTAAAATTCAGAGTTGAGGGCATAAGCCAATTGCTAGATGCATTGGTTTAGGGAAAAAAATCCCCAATTGACACTTTCTCCATAGATGTCTGTTTCTTTGCACCTTTTTGTAAGCATCTGGTACAGACCAGTGTCAGAGGGACCATCCAAATCTGAGCCAGTCCAGCAGGTGTTATGCTCAAAACATAAAACTCTTTATTATGTAAAGCTGTCATGAAATATTTTGAAAAGACTGCTTATTCCTTGCCTAATCCTTTAGCATTTGGCAGCTCTTAAAAAGGGTAATGGATATTCCACAGTACTTTGTATATCCACAAGAAGAGGGCAGTTGTTTGCAATATTTTCTCATGTCTTGTGCCAGGACCTTTTCCCCTTTATGTGGCATCAGACTCCATGGTCCCATATGGACATTCCACCCCAAACAAAACACTGTTCTACAAAACCTCTGGAGTTTCACAACACCACTGCAAAGTCCCATGATTAGGTGCATGAGATGCACTCCCAAATCCCAACAGAGTCCAGAAACTGGGAGTGCTGAAGGAATCTGCAATTGTAAGCAAATCCTTACAAGTGCTAAGGATCGACACTGCAGAAAGGTCAAATGCATGAGTGCTGTGAGGCCATGAAATTATCCACTGTCATCTGTTAAACACCTGGGAGACATTTATATCACTAATGATCTGTAAACCAATATTGACACAAACACAGCATTTGCTACTAATAAGTGTGTGTTTGTGTCTATAGGAGGAAAATTGAGGCCTCTCTCTTTTCTCCATAAACTTTGCCTGTCTTATTCCAGCCATCATAGCTTGATCTTTGCTGATGTTTATTAAGTTTAAATATCAAATAAAGTGATTTCTCTGCTTGGAATAAAATATCAGGGATGTGATAACATATTCAGAAGAAAAGTCAAAATGACCCTTAAATAAGGAATGCATAAAATCCTAGAATTAAATTTATGCTACTTAGCATCACATTAAAAATATTCAAAATATAAATCAAAATTCAAGGGTATAACTTATATTCAATTTCAAATTTATGGCATTTTAAAATAGGATGATTTCCTTAAATGTGCAATAAATTTGGTTTTGTGGAATTGCACATGCCACCTTATCATGACAGTTGCTTTATCTACACAGTCCACTGAAGCCTAGTCACTTTATATAATCTGAATTCACAAATCAACTGTCGTCTTCACTTCACTGATTCATTGCTGATGGGCCTTTCACAAGGTAAAAAATCCTTTCCAAGTTGACAAGAGTAATAAATGGAGAGGTGAGAGCTGCCTCTCCATCCTGCTGTTCCATTGTGCTGCCGATAGTGACACATGGCAGAATAAGCTCATAAACCAACCTCATCTTTTGACCTCTGCAGAGCAAACGGAAACAGAGGGGCATTTATGATGATGACTATATTTAAAGACCAATAATGACTAGATAAACTTCTGAAATCTAACTAGCTCAAGCAAAGCATGGAAAAATGTGACGGTTTTGTGTATTTAATGTGGTGAAAAAGTGTTTAAAATATAGCAATGAAACTTTTGGAATAACCTAGGGTACAACTCAGCTGCATCAGGTTATAGGATGCTCACAACTATCCTATACATACAAGAGAAATCTTGAAAAGATTAATGAAACTATAATTGGACTTTTTTTTTTTTTAATGTTGTTCCAGATTAGGCAGAAACAACACACAAATCAACAACTGAACCAGAATAGAATGGCATTCTAGGAATAACCTTTTTCAGTTAGAAGACTTTCTTTGGCCAATACTGCTCAGGAGAGAAAGGACAGGCGAACTAAAAATACATATGGCCTTATACTACGCTTTGTATCCTTGTATATCCTTTGTACTACAAGTATTGCAGTACTGAATTTTGGTTTATTAGGGATATTGTCATTTTAGGAACAAACACTAGTGATTAAGCTTCAATCACCTCATTATTTGCCTTCCCTAGTAAGGACACAATCTTCATTACCATTTAAACATGCCTGGGAATACAGACTCACCTGGTTAAAAGTATACTCTGGCTGCCCTCCCTCCACACACCCCCACCCAAAAACAGACCACAACAAAACAGAATAAAATCTGTTTGCTCAGAAACACTGATCTCTATTAATATATTATGATGGGGTGATGTGCTCTAGCTCCTCACTGAGTCTATCTCAAAAGCCCCACAAACACCAAACACCACTGCTTCTATTTTTATTGATAAGGCTCTGTTCATGCTGTGTTTGAGCTGGGTCAGTTTTCAGGTAGAGCTCAGGATTTGGGTTACAAGCACTAGCCAGGTTAGAGGTCATATTCCAATTAGGTAGCTCTGAAACCTCATGAACTCAGGACTGTGAATTAATAAAAATAAACTGAATACTAGGAATTTCACCTCCAACCACAATTCCCCTTTTATATCTTCTTGTGGCAACAGTTTAATTTTGCCACCCAGCTCTCTTTTACCTCCCTCATCAAATGCCACAATTTACCATGGCAGGCCACTCCAGAAAGTTTGTAAGGTGAAGTTCTTTGGAAGAAAAAAAAATAAAGAAAAAGGGTTTTTTGGGGGGATTGTTTCTTTTTTTCCCCAAAAACACTTGTCTTCACAGGAGTATGTAAAACTCAGTTGTTCACGCTGATTATCTCAGGCAGTATCAGTTGGCTTAGTTTGAAAATCAGGTGTACTGTTTCATAATTAAATTATTCAACAAAACCTTGACTATAAAGCATTCTCCTAAAACCTAATTAAGAGTATGATTTGATAAAAGCACATTCTGCAGTTTTAGTTTACATTCCCATATGAGTGGGAGTGTCATTATTTCATGCTTTACACATTTGGGGCTTCACAGGGTTGTTTGTTTTTTTTGTTTGGTTGGGGATTTTTTCCCACCTTTCCTTTCCCAAAGGTGATTTTGAATTATATGAAGAAGTACTCCAAGCTTAGATCACATCAATTCATTAAATGTTGGCAACATTCAGTTCTGATTAAAGAAAAAACAAACCAAGACACGCCCCTAAAAACAAACAAAACCCACCAAAAAACCCCAAATAAAAACAAAACACCCCAAAGCCACAACTCCCTAAAAATACCCCTCAACTAATAAACCAACCCTCAACAAATACAAGAGAAAGACATGATAAAAAGAGCACTATTTCAAAAGCTGGCCCTTGTTCAAGCTGCATATGGTCACATAATCTTTTAAAATACATGATTCAACTCTCAATTTAATTATGTAATAGCACAAATGGAATTACACTGCAGATGAAGTGCAGTATTTCAGCTCAAACACTCACTGGAGTTGTGTGACTGACCCAAGCTTATTTCATTTGGCCGTTGTATTAGAGGGCTTCATCTGGATGCAAGCACACGTAGCAAACAACAATTTCAATGCATTCAACAATTTCCTCCTCTTGATCCAAATTTTAATACAGGCTGGGCCAGGTTATGAAGATAATTTGTCAGGCAGCTTGCAACAATTATGACAATGTGATATTAACAAGTATTTTTCTTGAATTGTTTTATTTGCCGTGTATACTCATGCGTCTGCCTAAAAATGCAGATTCACCTTTTCCCATATACGTGTGTGTGTTTGTTTGTGTGTGTGTGTTTGTGTGTGTGAGTGTGAGTGTGAGTGAGTGTGTGTGAGTGTGTGTGTGTGTGAGTGTGTGTGTGTGTGTGTGAGTGTGCGTGTGTGTGTGTGTGTGTGAGTGAGTGAGTGTGTGTGTGAGTGAGTGAGTGTGTGTGTGTCTGAGTGTGTGTGTGTGAGTGTGTGTGTGTGTGTGTTCTTTATGTGGCAGATAGTTATAGTAACGTCTTGGGGAGCAACTGGAAAAACAAGAAGTTTCTCTTTCAACAAACTGGGAATGCAAAATCCTAACTAGCTCATTCCTCAAGGCTTGTATACTTTCTGTGCTGCAACAATGGGCACTTTTCCCACCTGTCCATACTGGATCCTCACTTCCCCTCCAAATGGCTCTGCTAGAGGCCTGTAAAAACTGGGTAGGGAGCAGGGATGGGCTGATCCATTTCCCACTCTGGTTGAAGAAGGAGGACGTGAAGCTTCAGAACTCAGAGACTTGGCTGAGCTGAGAGGCCTTAGAGAATAAGTGGGGATGAAGCATATGTACACCCTGTTAGGGTACATTACACCGATAACACTTTACTTTTGCTTAGAAAGCAATTATAGCTGTTGTATCTAATTGTTATCATAAAAAAAATTAAGAACATAGCCTTATTAGGCTTTTATGATGTACATGTACATCATAGCTTGCATAAGCATTCCCGCTAGCCACATCAAAGTGAAAGACAAAGCAGCACAAGATTTAGATTACAAACATGATTCTACACTGTACAGCAAAAGGTGCCTCTCACAGAGACAGCACAGTACACATCTTGATATACAGGGCATGGCAACCTTACCATCACTGAGTCACTCACATGCTGCAGAAATGGGCTCTAGCTAGAACAGCTGAGGAAGATCAAGAAAAAAGCCCCAAGCCAGAGAAGAACAACGTTCTCCTTTCTTAGCCTACCAAAACAAAGCAGGGTGAATAACATCTGTAAATACCTGTGCGGGAGAGAGGTGTGAAAGAAATTAGGCTCTAGGGAGGAAAAAGAATCACTTAATTGAGAGAACCAAGTACCAATCAGCAATTAGAAGTGCCAGGAAACTGGAAATTAGAAAAAGGTCATTAACCAGCAAAGTGGTGAGATCCTGAAACAGCTGCCAATGAAGGGGGTTGGGGCACAAGAAACCAATCTGAGCTTCAAGTGGAACTTGAAAAATAGAGGAGATGATTACATCATGCTATGGCTTTTAGACGTTTTTGTCTCCTCATCTTGAAATTTTGAGATATGGATTTTATTTTTGGCTCTGTCCTTGACTTTAGGAAAAGCTCCTTTCTCTTTTGTAGGAGCTTCTACTTCCTTTTAATATAATTATTCAACTTTTATAGATAAAGCTCTTGTACATCTTATTGCAATTTAGAAGTGAATCTGAGATTGAAAAGTATTTTTTCTTTAGATTGCACATTTGTCGTTTTCATAGTAGAGTAGAACATATCTATAGCACCAATGATTACTTCTGTTCCTTGCAGCCATGTCGACACACTTTCACTTTATGACCCCCCTGCCAGGGGTTTATGTGCAGATTAACAGAGTCTGTGCTCCCCTTCTCTCCTTTTCTCATTTTACACCAGCTCTGTTACTCTCCTGTCTCTTTCCTAGCACCATGCACTGAAGATATACTTCCTATCCATCCTCATTGCCCCACACCACTGTCCCTCATTCTCAGTCCCACATTTCCTTCTGCCGTTTTCCCTCTGTGCAATAGCTTTATTGCACCATCTGATCTGTTCTTTCCCCAGAAGCATTTCCTATTTCTCTTTCTACAGAGAGGACAGCTAAACATGCATGAAACCTATTTAGATAACTGAAAAATATGACACATAGCCAAGCACAGCTCATGTATTCAGCAGGATTCTGAACTGTAAGTTATTAAACTAAAAAGCATCCTCTAACAGATAGCGGAATAGGCTGCCTCCCTTTCTCCTCAGAGGTTTTCTCTATCCCATGAAGAGCAAGTGACATCTCCATGACGTAGACCTGATTTTCTCCCCTCTAGGATCTTCAGGGAATCAGGTACTGGAAAGATCATACATTTGTTCAGGTCAGAAAAGACCTGTAATATTCTTGAGTCTAACAATTAACCCAGCACTGCCAGTTCCACCAACAAACTGTGTCCTTAAGTGCCTCATTTATATGTCTTCTAAAAGCTTCCAGGGATTGGTAACTCAACCACTTCCCAGGGCAGCCTGTTCCAATGCTTGACCAGCCTTGATGAAATCCAGAGAGAAGAGGAGATGCAATATCAATAATTACTATTATACAGGTGACAGAGCAGCCAAAACATTTCCGTTGGAGTCGCCTCAAGAAAATGTCTACAAGGCAAGACTTCACAGTACCCAGACACAGCAAGATGAACACTGCCTGTTGTCACCTTCAAGGGTTTCTTGGTGCCTTAGATCAGCTAGTTCATTTTTTCTTATACCTCTCACACACTTTCTTTTAGTCAAAAAGTTTTTAAGTACGTGGCGTGAGGACAAAGTCATTTGGCTAACAGCAAACAGATGGTCATTAAGAAAGGAAGGAGGAAATCTCCCAGGATTGTGACCCTCTCTCCCCCTTAGGTTGACCAACATGACACTTCCCTCATCCATGGTTTCAAAGCCACTCTTAGACGTCATCCACAAATGTATTCTCATTGTACAATCCAGATATTTAATTTCCAAATCTACAGACTTAACACTAAATACCAAAAAAAAAAAAAAAAAAAAAAAATCCATATAATCAACCATTTATGTAGAATGCCAGTCACAGGGAAGTTAAACCTGGGCACAGTGTCCCAACTGATGCTTCATACATCTGGGTAAAACAAACGCCACTGCAGCAAAGCAATCTAAAAATAAGCTTCTCCAAAACTGCAAATGCAAACAACATACTCCTGCTCAGAACATCAATATAATCAAGTTCTCTTTGATTATACGGGATTCTGTAATCACAGCCCTCTGAGAATTTTTTTGGCTACTTTCAAAAATGTCTGAAATTTACTTTGTAAAATTAATGCACAGAATCTGAAAATTCTACCTTAGCAAATACAAAAGACCATTTGATTAGCTACAAATAAAAGCCCCTTGAGCTAAAATGAATAAGGTTTAAGCTACTTCAAATTATTTTCCCGCCTGATAAAGCCATTATCACATTTAGAGCGTTTACAATGCAGAACTACATTCCTTTGATCATCTTATAAAATTAATTGATCTTGCTTATCTATTGTACTATTTTAAATCATTTTAATTGAGGACATTAGGAGAAGTAATGGTAACAACCAGTGCATTTATTAGCTACTGACGTTCAAGGCAGCAATGTCATTTTCATAATCTGAATTTCTCTATAACAAAATTCCATTCTTAATGGAATTTACATATAGATCACCCCCAGCCACAAATAATTTACTGTTACTTTAAGTCCTAAAGGACAGGCAGAAAAACTGTGAAAAATCACTCCAGCCATACTTAATTTTAATTATTCTTTAAAATCAGATAGAGACCCTGAAGTTAAATTCTCATAATTAAATACAAATTAAAAGTTTCTAAAAGCCTTATTTTCAACTCCAATTTTAAATGCAAATGAACACATAACAAAATTGTCCCATGAAGAACTGAGTAATGTTCATGTACAATGTTTTGTTCCATAGCCCCAGCTCTCCTCCATCACCCAGAGTCCCATGGAGATCTTCACTGAGTTAAAGGCTACCAAAGGCTGAATGCAAGATTTGATTCTTCACCAGAGTCCTGACTATTGTCAGTGCTGCTCCTGCAGTGTCTGCAGAACTGCCTGTCTTGCCTTGAAAGAGTCCTACTCTTTCCATGGTAGACTGTGAGTTTGTGTGATCCACTGTACCACAGATCACCTGAACACCTTTGCAAGAGAAAGGTGACTTTCCCTTAAAGGAATGTTCCATTGCCCACGTGGCTTAAATCATTATTAACACAAACTGAAATTTTCCTGTGCTAAAGATACCCTGGAAAATATGCTTCATCTCCAGCCTCAAGTCATCTGCCTGACCCACTGGGATCTAAAGTTAAAGAATACGTGCTCATTTAATCAAGTTAAATGGGATTTTTAGCAGCACAAAAGCAAAGTTCAGATATGCTGCACAAATGCACACACAAATGATTGTGCAGGCATGCCACTGCACACTGGAGAAATAGGTTCAATCCTCTTTGCCATGAAGCTGCTGCACCACTCCAGGCAATCACTCAGGCTGTGTCTATGCTGACAATTGCCATCATCCCCCTTCCGGGACCACAGGCCTTCTCTGCTTTCATCTCTATTTGTCAGCCTCTCTGGACACTGTCTGCTTCAGCCCCAAATATCTGCTGATCTTCAAGAAGAAGACATACTGCCTTCTTGCCTTCTGCCTTGTCAGGTCAGTAATTCCTATCCCCAGCACATTGTCCTGCTGCAGCTCCATCTCTCTTCTCCATTGCCCATAGAAACAATTCTAGAGAGAAGACAAGGCAAGAGACAGTGGATCAGACAACTGACACAAACTAGCAGCATAATCAGGGTGTCTGACATAGGCTATGGAGCAATGCATGAAGTAGTTTTGGGAGTGTGGTGATGCAGGAGACTAAGGTTAGGATAGATGCACCATTTTTCCATTTCCAAATTATAAAATGAAGGCAATACACTTGCTGGACTGTAAGCACATTATGTACCAAGCTTTAGGTCATCAGTTACATTCTAATTTTGACCATCTTTGCAAAAGTAAAGGAGCAATTATATCTAGGTGGTTTACTGTGGTAACTTCTCAAACTAAGTTCTGTGGGATAGATGCTCCTATGTGGTAGGAGCAACGTGGCAGTCACTGCTGTGCGACAGTGCTGAGGTTGCCATAATGAGACAGTAGCATGTGAGAGGTTTGCCTTCACCTGAGACAAGGCTGAATGTAACAGCTGCTCATGCTTTGATGATATTAATTTTTTTTTAAAAAAAGGAAAAAAAAAGAAAAAAGAAAAAAAATAATGAAAAGGTGTGTCAGCTGGCAGCAAAATGTAAATCTGCAACTAGGTTGGAATAAGCAGCCCTTATTCATGCTGATAATTAGTCTACACCAGAGGAAAACACTGAGTAGAGAGAAGTGAGGAACCTGGTTACAAGCTGAAGAGGTGGGCACACAAGCAACAGCACTATAATATTCACCCCTTCTGTCCTTGGCCAAGACTACAGGCAGCAAATGCTGTGCTGTCCCCACTGGGACACATCAAAGAGCAAGGGGGGGAAAGAAAAAGGAAAAAGAAAGCTGCAATAAACACTGTAAAGAGAAACTGTCTTTACTTGTTCTAATGACTAGACTTTTTTGTTTCTCTTTACATGGCTTGTAGTGAGTACAAAGCACTGGCATTTCCCTTTATAGAATGGGAAAATGACAGTTAAAAGTAAACACTTGCATTTAAACATACGCAATGCCAGGACACCACCATATTTTTGCTACAACAGCAAGCCTGCTAACATTATTATTAGAGTATTGACTCTGAAAACTAAACTTCTTACTCATTCATTGAAGTCTGCACAGTTTTAAGATATGGTTTTGGTTTGGTGAGTTTGGGGTTTTTTAAATCTTATTTTGTGTTTTATCTTTATTCTCAGAGGAACTCCTGAATCAACAGAATCCCATCACAGAAGTACCAGCTCTACCTTTCCAAGCGCTCCAGAGGAAAGGACCTGTTTGATTTCAGGCTACTCTGAGGCCATTTTTAATTCCCACAATCTAAGGTTCTTGGCAGGAGAGGTACCTTAACACAGGGTAAGCAGATTTGGAAGGCAAAAGGATAAATAAAAATATGAACTGGTTGGATAGATATATTTTGAGAAACTGAAAAGATAAGGAAGTAGAGGCAGATTTTAGCATAGAAAGCAAAACGGAAACTAAAATTACACTAATTTTAGCAGCTGAGCTCTTAGGCTGTGGGTTTTTCATTGGTTAGTAACCTCCAGTGCACCTTTTCCACCCTCTTTACAAGCCCAGACCTGCATCCTCCCTCTATGGCTGTGGTGCATCTGGCACACTAAATTCTGCTTCTATTACCAAAGAGCCCATTAATAATAACAGCAGGAGCTCCTAGGCTGTCAGAACTGTTTTCATTTCAGATTTTTCTCTTGTTGAAACAGCAAAAAGTCTAAAACAATGCAGCTATGTCTCCCTCTAGTTTATGGTGTGATAGTTTGAACAGCATAGATATGGTTAACATCTTATTACTACAACCTAAGGCAGTGTTCTGTGTTCAAAATTTCCCAGAGTGTATGTTATTAACATATATATGTTAATATATATTATATATTGTATAATAATAATATGTTCCTAACACAGAGATTGACAAAAAACTACTGTTCTTCTTCACTTAGGGAAACTTAACACACTGTAGGTCAGTGTAAAAACATAGTCAAGATAAACTACCTCTATTTTATTCACCTACTTTAGGTGAGGTCAACCACTGGTGTGAAGGTGAATGCTGATCATACCAAGGTGGTATGTTTTGTGCTAAGTAGTTCAAGTATAAAATCCATTCCAAATTTTATGGCGCAATAATCATCATTCCTGTGTCACGTCACTGGCAATGTCCTTGGGATGGCCAGGATCTCCCTGCCCCAAGCACCTGGCTGCTCCTGAGTGCTCAGCAGGTGACTTCTGGTCTCTGTCTCCAGCTGCCTTGCAAGGTGGTAACAAATACCACCCTCCAATGGCTCTCTAAAACACGGCATTCAAAGGGTTGTTCTAAAGACCCCTGAAATCTGAAGGCATCTGTTACTCAGTGTAAGTAACCCAGTAACTTAATTAGCTCTATCAGCAACTGTTCATTTGGTTTGATTCTTATAGGAGCCAATCCCAGCAAAATGCACCCCAGAATACAACCCATGAGTCAATATGACCACGACACATGATTTTTGTAAGACTTTGAGTAAGTAACATGATTGTAAGATTTTATAACATTTTAATGAGCAATCCATGACAGTATGCTAGACCTTTCATATGGAAAAATGAAAGGTGATTAAATCAAACTCTTCATCTTTGGAGTCAGGAATGTGAAAAAATGGTTTGATGGTAAATGGAGCAGCCTAATGATTCCCCTAGTCTATGGCAGGAAGTTCTACAATGACACAACTTGTCCTGCTGCCTGAAGTTTTGATTATCTTGCCAGAAACATGAATACTTAGGATTTTCAATAAAGCAGATTTTCCAGCAGGCTACTGAACAGTAGGTATAAAGGATTTTTTTTACCTGAGAAGAAATCTAAAATAAAAAGACAGTTTGGGCAACTCTGATCCCGGACATGGTCCTCCAACAGACTGTTCCTGGATTTATGGCATTACTGGTTCTAAAGTGCACACAATGAAATCTCTATCACAGCCCTGGCAAACTTCTGCAGAGGAATCAACCCCAGGCTAGTAACAGTCATGACACACCTCCAGTGGAATGTGTCTTGACACAACCCTGGGTTTTCAGGCTTGCAAAGCAATAATCCTAACATGAAAAGCAGTTAGACAGATATTAACACAAAGTTCTCTCTGACATGGCTTGACCAAGGAGTGTAGTGTCAATTGAAAGAAGTGAACACCAAAGAGGACACAGCTGAAGTGTTCCCTTGGAACACAATTTTGTAGTGAGAAGGTGTGCTAGGATGGGTGCTAGGATGGAGCTCAGGAACAGTAATGGCAGCACTAAGAGATGTTTTAGTCTTTGTCTACAGACTTAAATCTTCAATATGTACCTTTGTTACATATACCAAGCATCCCATTTGCAAAGTATTTACTAGATAATAATTTCGTCAAATCTATGAGTCATATCTTCATTTTAATTTTTATTTCTTTGCTTATAAAAGCACCTACAGAGGCATCGGTTCAAGGCCAATCACTTGGATTTGATCTCAGTTTATTTAGCAAACAGTAACCTTTAACTTAGATCAGGCTATGTTTGCGTGTTTGAGCATCTCACTTGTCTCTCTCTGCCAGCCTCCGTAAGGGTCTAAATCACTAATGCTAAATATCAGCCAGTGTGGAGGACACCGCATCTGGCACCACCACAGAGTAGCTGTACCATGTGGCAAGGCAAGGAAATGCTCTCTCCCTGTCATGGCTGCATGGGCTTTCCGAATCTGTGAGGAGAAGGGTTTGAGCTGCTGCAGTACAGGCAAGGACAGGGGGAAGCACAGACCCACCCACAGACCTCTCCATGGAACACGGGCCCTCCCAGCGCCCTGCAGCGTTGCTGTCTGGGCCCTCCAGAGAGACTGGGGCCTCAGGAACAGCATGGAGCCCAGAGTCGCTGCCCCCAAAAAACTGCACTTGCCCAGCTCCTTCCATCAAGGCCTGACATCCCTGAAGTGTCAGCAGAGGCCAGCCACAGGGCTCCTCCTCAGAGGCCCCCAGCAGATTGTGTATCCCAGGGATGGTGGCACTCCCTGAAGAAAAGGAGTGCCAAGCACAGCAGTCAACAGCACACACCTCCCAGGCATACCTGTGCACCCCGTAAAACTTGTTGCTCTGCTCACACATGCGAGTGTGAAAGAGGAACACAAATAGCCTACGGAAGAAAATGCAAGTGAAAAGGACAGTGACCCAAACAGAAGCCTGTCTATGTAAATAATCAGACAGTGAGAAAAATAAAAACAAGTCTTTCAAACAAATCTGAATGTCTCAAGGCTTCACACTGCCTGTGACAGCTCTCTACAGATATTTCCATCCCTTCCACAGCTGCAATAAAAGTTTAAAATATTGCAATTCTAAGTGGAAAAGTGTAAAAAGCCCAAGAGCAGGGATGACTCAGCAAGGCTGGAAGATTCCCGAACATGGCAGAAGGGGAGGAGGTGCAGCAGGCAGCCCCTCCAGCTCCTCCCCTGCCCACTCACTGCCACCCACACTCCTGGTCTTTGGACACGGGACTGTGCATGCAAACCTCCTCTGAAAAATACCTGTGTTACAGTACAGCTCCCACCCCTTCCCTTCCATGGTCTTTGGGAATGAAGGGGGAGGAATTGTCATATAGATAACATGACACATGCAATTCAAATGTGATCTCCTAATGAAGGAGCAGCACTGACTGATCCAAAGAGGAATGTCCCAGCAGGGAAAGCAGACTGTGAAGTTATGTAAATAAAAGGGTCCCAAGGAGAGGCCTCTCATTTGTCCATATGGGAGAAACACTGCTGGGGCAAACACACTCATCCTGTACTGTGGTGAGGAGGGGGAGAAACTGCACGACAGTGCAGCTCAGATGGAGACACATACAAAATATCCCTCTCCCACCAGCACAACTGCGGTGTTTCTACAATCACAAGTGCAAATTTTGTAATAAAATGAGACTTAGAATCATAAATTATATGTAAATTGCTTGTGTATAATTTACGAATACCTAGGGCTAGATATTATTATTCTCTGCATTGATAGTTTTCTGCCAAATGCTCAGATTGCTGCTTTGTAGCTTAGCATCCTCTCTTCTCCTCTGTGACCCCACAAGTGAATACACATATTGTAAAAGAGCAATATTTACTTATGACCAAAGAGGGAAATATCCTTGTTATACTGAAAAGCTTATATTCGCTATAGGAAATATTAATAATAATAATAAAAAGTCTAAATTGCTTTCCTCATAAAAATACTAAAGCAATATGATCTCTGCTTGCCTATGATTAAGGGTGCTTTGTAAACAGATTGCTGTTCATTTTGTGATTCAGACACCATAATACTGCAAGATCAGGGTCTGTTTCAGTCTGAAAATATTTAGCAACCCTACTATCAAGTTAAACATGATATATATAAATAGAACTTCCTAATTAACATTTCTCTTTTGTCTGACACTTTATTTGCCTTTATTTTTTGTAATGGATAGCAAGCACAATGACAGCATGGTATTATTCTTGAAATAAACCTGCCAAGACAAAAGCATGTGTCTTGGATTTATTTTTCACAAAAAGAACAGAAGTAGCGTGTTTTCCTGGGTTTTGGTTTTGTTCTGTCTGTAGGTTGTTCTGATCGTAGGTTGATTGGTTCAGTAAAAAGAATAAGTAGAAAATACTTTTTCTGAAGAGATATTCAGTACTTTAACCTGCCCTCTAGACCCGAGATACATGGAAGATACTTAAGGGTCATCTGTGTTATTTGACAAGTGTTACATCTGGTATGACAGGCAAAGATACAACCTCAGCACTCAGCCGATGGTGCCATTTTGAACCTAACTCTGGTGGCAAAATGTTATTTTTTTTTTAATACAAAATGTGATAGCTTAGTGCTGAAACATGGATTTCCAGACAGAAGATAATATCAAAGTGGCCATTTGTGATGCCTGAAATCATAACCTCCATGTAAGGCTCAAAGACTCATTCCACGCAAGAGATACATACATAAAACACTGCAGTCATTTATGGATGCCCTTTAGCCTAGATGTCTAAAACTATTCCCGTGAAATACAGCAACCCAAACCCAGGTTTTTGACATTTTACTGAATGATTATATGGGAAACTAAAATTAGATAGCTACATGGATGCTCCAGTCACAAGAATGGCTCAGCTGCTGCACAGAAACTTCAGTTCCACACCACTTTTGAGAGGAAAGAAATGTGGCCTTTTCAATTTTCCTTGCCTAGTGTAGATACTACTCAATTCCTCCTTCTGATCCATGTCCAAGGTACTTTCTAGACATGGAACATAACCCAATAACTCCCCACAAAACCCTGTGTTCCAGGACTCACCTCCTGCCCCTTGCCCCCAGCCCACAAACATAAGAAAAATTCTTTTTGATGACTGGTGTGAAAAAATATATTGATTCCTGAGGAAATACCTCCACACACATACTCCCCTTAAACATTTTAGGCTATAATTAATTTTAAAAATGTCTTCTTTTTAATAAGCCTGAGCTTAAGATTTTTTTTCGCATGTTGCGTAGCCACGGTGGAATAATGTGGGGACACCCAAGGACAGCCAGGACAGAGGGAAAAAGGTGCATTGCAGCCTGTGCCTGCCTACATTGCTGCATTAAGCTAAGCCACAATCTTGCCTTTAAGCTAATTAATTAACTGCTTTCAACCATAACTGTTTCTTCACAGCTTTCTTAGTCTGGCAGTGATAAATACACAGTAATGATGTTAACAGTTTGGATTTACACAGCTGGTGTAACATACAGAATGGCATTCATATTTATGGACTTGGCAAGGTCCCGAGCCACCCTGCACTAATGTATCACCACTGAAATCACAGCAACTGGGCAGATTTACACCACTGAGTGATCCGATGACCTACTCGGCGTATCAACTCCTATGTGGGCATTAAGCCCAAAAGCAATATTTATATATTCATAAAAGTACATACTCACCAAACAAGCTAAAGGTACTACATTGGAAATCACCTCTCTTCAATTACTGCATGTAATTTTTAATGCTGTTCAAGTTTAATTACAGTGAAGTACTTAACTGGGCTGCAGCTGATTGATCATATTCTTGACTACTTGTCTCCTTCTCCTCACAACTGCCAGATGGAGAGATCTAGATTAGTTTACACCACATAATTAGAGCTTACTGCTGAAATATGAATGAATATTGCATGGTTTAACTTGACCTGCTTTAACAAACTTTATTTAAAAAAACCCCACCTCTTGCTAATCAATTCTTTTTATTTGCCTTTCTCATCTTGCCAGGAATTGCTGTGCATTTAGGTATTTTATTTAAAATGGAAATGAAATCATAATAAATTAATTTAGTCAATAACCAAATGCATAAAATATGTCAGGTTTGGATTTTGTGGGGATTTTTAGTGTGACCCTCTTTGCACATTGGTTATGTTCTTTTACTCACTTGTTTCTTTGGAGGAACTTTTGAGTTCCTCAGGATTCATGCTACTAAAGAAAGATGATTGTATTTATAATGTTGTTCATTTGATCCATCTGTGACAGAGTTCAAGAGAGAAGGAGAGGGAAGACAATTAATGAAAATATCTTTCAAGTCCTAGTATTTACTCTATTTAAAAATATTTTTTTCTCCTGTATCCTCTCCCTTCAAAAACAATAAGCAAACACATCCTTAATTTACTTACTTCAAAAAACTTGACCAAGCAATGCCCAAAACACAATGGGAAAAAAAAAAAAATTGACAAAAAAAACCCAAAAAAAAAGGGGAAAAAAAAAAAAAAAAAAAAAAAAAAAAAAGAAAGGAAGTATTTTCAGCCAGAACTACAAATCAGTTGTTAGTCTTCAGTATAAATATCAAGACAAGACCTTCTGTCCTAGCTGAGGAGGAATGGGACAGAGATGGAATAGAGTAGGGAACCTTGGATTTCTGCTGTGATTCCAGAAGCAACCTAGAGAGATTTGCAAGGCATAAAGTGTTAACAACTCCTACAGCTTCAGACAAGTATGTGTTAGTTGTAACATGTTTGAAATGAATTAAAAGTTAACCTCACATCTGCAGCAGCCTAAGTGCATTACACAAGCCTACATACGTGACTTCAGCTTTGGAAAGAGCTTCATGAATTCTGGATGAAGAAGCACAAAGGAGGCCAGTTTGGAGCTTGCTGGGAAGGAGCTATGATGAAAAATATTGAATTTAACTTGTAGTGACAGAGGCATGGCTGCAATCCGCAGCAGAGGGTCACTGTGGGAAAGCAGAGGAGTTGGGATGGGTGCATACCAAGGACCAAGCCAGTGCTGTTCTACAAGCAAAGCAAAGACAAGTGTGCCAAGAGTTGCCCTTGTCCCACAAACTCACAGGTGAACAAGACTCCCAGGCTGATCTTTGAAAACAGATCATCACAGCATTACAAGAAATATTTGGAGGTGTAGCTTTGGCTCTAACTGAACACTGCCAAAGTAATTTCTTTCTCTTTGCTAACATGTGTACAGATTAATTACCAATGTAAAATACAGAATGCCTGAAGAAATGCAGTGCGTTTCATTTTCGCACCTGGTGCAACCTGGTACACTGATCCCTCCCAGACTGTTGTGTTTTACTGGATGTAACAAAGGAGACTGTAAGCAAAATTATCATTGCAAAACCTTTCAACTGCTTGGAGAAAAGAACAGGAGAGCAGTCAGCATCAGTTTTCCCACACAGTTCAGTTGCATCAAAGCGTTTATTGGGAATAACTTCTGTAAGACAAAATGTTCAGGAGTATAAATGTGATTTAAAGAAAATTGCATGGATGGATGTTTCTTCTGCAAATGTTATTGAGAATGAGCAACTTGCAAAAAAGTTTATACATTGCTATATAAAACAATCAACTGCAGAACTCCAAAATAAGCAAAGCAGATTTGGCATCTGCCTGTATTCCATTAAATAAATGAGTAAGCAAAGCAGTTGCATAAAAGGTTTTTTAAGATGTATAAAACAATGAACTACAGATAATACTAGAATGGGAGGACAAACCCTTTTATTTTACAAGGTAGGCAAGTAATTGTTTGTATGAATGGCTGTGTCTATCTGTTAGTGTAATAACTGCCTGCAGAACACATGAAAGAAGCTAGTAGCAATAATTATCTGGAATTAACAATGAACATAAACATTTCTTTGCACTCGCTAAATAAACAGCAACTGGAGCTTAGTATTCACCAATGGTGCAACCAGAGCAGAGCATTTACCATGATGAAAGGGAACAACTGTTCCAAAGAAAGTAATGGAGAAGCTGAGTCTCTCCATTAATAACAAATAGATAATTTGGAGCTTTAATTTCGCTGGTTCTAAAGCTGCATGAAAAGACTGGATCACAGCCAAAATGCAATAATCACAATGTCTGCAAATCAAAGAAATAAGCCATCAAGAAACTCAAGTTTTTCTGTAGAATGTAATTATCAAACAGTACCAATCCTTCTCGCTATCTGAACTTTGAAAAAAAGACCTTTTAACAAGCACCAGCAAATGGACCAAGATCCTAAAACTGTGAACTCTCTGTCCCACCACTGTCTCACAGACTCTGAGAATCAGTTACTGTGCTTATTTTTGCCACCACCGTAATGAGAAAAGGATGTCTTCTATGTGAAAAATGATGAAATACAAGGGCTTTTGTGCCTTTCCTCTATTTGCTTTAGTTCCTTCTCTGTATGGAAGTAGAGAATGTCCTGATTTGTTTTTTCTTCACTACAGCTGCTTGCAGTTTGCAGTTTGCATACTGCTTGCCTATCTGATTGGAGATGAGCAGGTGTGTGCTGCACTCTATTCCAATTTACATTCTGTATTTTAAAACAGACCATAACTTGCCATGGGCGTTTGGTTCCAGGACAGAATGCCAAATACAGAACAGGAAGGTTTGCTTCTTAATTGCCTAAGTAAATAAAACTTTCTTGTGAAATATGTTGCTATATAAAACATTGATGAAATACCACAGTGTAGTTCTGCATTTTCCAATCCCCACCCTCCCAAAAATGATAACTACTGGATTTCCCACACTATCTTAATAGTTCAGAATCAGAATCTGTTCAGTATCAGAATAGTTCTTCCTTATGGTCAGTTTAAAGCATGATGATGACCAGGAAGAGTTCCTGTGGGACATCCATGTAGTTTCTGTTTCTCTGTTTAGGGGGTGCAGGTATACAGAAATATACTTTGATATGTTGTGACACAGGTTGCAACAAGGAAATTCAATTATTCATTGTCTTGATTTTTTAGAAAATTTGTTACTGCAGTGGGGAAGCCAATACCCACGATGTACATCACAAATACATGATGAGTGACACCCTTCAGATATGCAGCATCAGTCTGAGATGTTGCTCCTATTGTCTGGTGTTGATTAGAAATCAAGTTCTGATTTGGATCCTGTCTCAAACCCATACACCTGAGGGAGAGTAATGAAAACTACCCAGAATCTCAAGGCAATGGCATTAATTAGTTCTGAAAGTTAATCATTTAGTATGGCTCCAGGGCTGCAATGAGTATATTTTAGGAGTCGTGACACTATTTGGCTTCATCTATTAACACTTTGGTTCTATCCACCTTGACCTTTCGTATTAAGAAAAAGTCCATGAAATCTAAATGATCTTGATCAATATTATAGCACAGATTTCTTCAGGCTCACCTGTTAATCTACATACAACCCTTCCACAGGCCCTGAAAGGCCACAGCAAACATTTCCCATCCTGCTCTACGCCCAGTACAGGTGTCTTGGAGCACAGTATCCACTTCCAGCAGAAATCCACAGATGTTCTGAGGATAAAATTAGTCCAGCCCAATGAACTCTACCATCTTCTATTAGCCTAAGACATTGCCTTTGGATGGTACAATGAGGTCCTGAAGCAATTTTCCTATACAATTCAAAAGCACTAACCTCTCTCATCACAAATTTGGCAAATTCAAAGTTGGACACAAATCTGAGAACACAACAGTTTATCTCTGTTTATGTTAAATGCTTTTTCTTTTGCCTTTCAAAACCTATTCTTATCTATATAATTATAAAGTTTTCAAACCTGTGCTCTTATTTCTGCCATTTTCTGCAAAACAGTCTCCCTGCATTTTATTTCTGCTTTTCACAGATCATCATAACAAACAAATACTCATTAATTAATCTGTTGTTGTTATTACATCATGGATAGCAGATAGGATTAATCTCAGCTATGTTAGTAATCTAAAATTTAAGCATCTAGCCTTACCAATCCCTCAGACAGACAAGTCCATAGAGACAAGGATCTGTAAAATTGAGCTCTACTGTGTCTGAGACACCTGAAATGGAGTATTTTGACCTGTGGAAGTAAGTCTTCCTATTGCTTGACTGTAAAGGAAACCTTGTATCATTACTTACAGACTCAATTTTAAGGTACACAATACTAGGCATTATACTAAATACTACTAGTCTCATCTAATTCTTATTTTATTATTGCTTTGGACCTATTCTGAAAAGATGCTTATTCCTGCACATACGGCAAATGGTAGTCTCTTGAACTTCCTTGGCCTGAATCATGTAGGAAAACTTTGAAGTTTCTGTTGGAAGAAGTACCCCATATTCTCATACAAACTCTTACTAACAATTATTCAAGTATCAATTAATACAGTGTCAAAGCATTGCATTACCAGGAAGCAGGAATAAATTATTAAATATATCAGTAGTTAATTCAACTATAATATCTAAATATTGTAGAAATGGGGATAAGTTTGGCTAAAGAAATTTTCAGTTGACAGAGATCTGTCAAAGGATTTTTCACTAGAAATAAGCTGGTGATATAAACAAACTTTTGATCTTTTTTAGGCTTTCATGTTTTTTTCATAGTCTACCCAAATAATATAGAACAGCTTGTACAAATTATTCTATCTTTTACAATTTGAAATAGCACTGTTTTAAGGAAGAAGAGTTTCTGATTAAAAAGAAAAAAAAAAATCAAATTGTTCCCAAGTAAGACATATGTGTTTTAAAGAGGCCATTAGGAATTCCTAATACCACTGTTGCTCTATGCAACTGTTATTTCTATCATAAATATGTCACAGGTTTTATTAACCAAGAGAAATGTGTAGTAGTTTTACCAGCTGTAGAGGATACTGTGAAACAATTTCATTGAACCAATTAAGTCATACTTATAATGTCTTTTTCTCCCATTCTAAAGGGCTTTCCATTAAAGTTATTTTCACACTTATTTTTTAAAGGATAAAAAATAAGTATATACACTATTCAACACATTTCAGGTAACTTTGACTTAATATTTTCAAGATGCACTAAAGATATTTTAACACAACGTTAATAAGAGAGATCAGTCTGTACACAGCAAGAGTGTTCTTTTTTCCTCCATACCGTAATCTATAAAGAAATTTCTTAAGAAATGTGGGTAGTTTTAAGACAACAGATGGTCTTGTCTCAGTGCAAGAAATAATGAAAGAGTGGATCATATATCATCTGTCTCTAATAACGCCTGTTTAGGCCCTTGACTTTCAGATTACTAAAAAGACCTATCTAGAAACATCAGATTTGTAGAACAAGCATGAAGTGAGAAGCTCAAGCAGTGAAGACAGTGAATAAAAACAGGTTCTTGCTGGAAAGAGAAGTATAAAAATATTTTAGAGACAGTCTTTTAAGCAATCATTTTTCAAACATCTCTAACTTAATGTTATTACACTCTGAATTGAAGCTCTGAAACAGAATGATGGAATCCCGTAGTTATTTCCTCTGTGCCAAACCAGACCAAGACTCGGGTTCTGCAAAGGTTTTTTTGCAGCTGTAATTTTACTTATTCAGCCTCAGAGGTGAATCTCCTGATTTTGATCAGCTGGATTGCTCATGTGAGCCCAGTCACAGTGACATTCCTGCAAAGTCACCGCACTTCGCCTGGCAGTGCGAGCTCCTTAGGCTATCCAGAAGAAAGGTCACCACAGATTTTATTAGTAATCTTATTGATTTGGAATTGAAATACAAAACCTAGTCTCACAAGAAAGATGAAACTCTTTCTGCTTAGTTGACATTCTGACCACTTTATTTTAAGCCTGATTTCTCACATGTGGAAGAATTAAACCCTCAAAAGCAAATTTATCCTTGATTATTCTCTGTTAAGCACAGAACTATGTTTATCGGAAAACATGAAGACACATGCCCTATATCACTTGAATTTTGAATGGGAAAAACGGCAATGTTCCATCTCCTTCTCTGTATTCCTTTAATATTTGAGGGCTTGTTATTCCAACATACACTCTTGATGTTTTTCCATAATTCAAAAATTCTCCATGTTATTTTAATACATAAATTTTATTAGAAAAAGCTTCTATTTGCCCTGAAGTATGACTGAATGCTGATAAATTACTGTGGGCCTATAGCAATTTTTCCAAGCAGTCTCCATGTAAGTGTAAATTTAGTCAAACAAATCAAAATGTGAGTTATGTTCAGCTGAAAGTAATGATATCTATTGAGTGGTCAAAAACTGTTAGTAGCTATTAATAAATAATCCTCAGCACATATGGTGATATCAATCAGCACTATTATTTTACCCATATAGGAGGAGTTTAGTAAGGTAGAATTGCACAGTGATATACAAGTTAGTCATCATACACAGCACGGTATTGTCAGAGCTCAAGGATGCCTTTGATGCCTACCTCAGTTTCAGAGCGTTCAGGTCACCCTTTTGCACAACATTCAAATGTGGTGCATGAATACTTCAACATATCCAGACTGAATGACTGAGCTGCACTAGGTCACAGTGTAATCGTGACATTATCAATTATATAAAAAAATCCCTAAGAAGACCAGCTACCTCACATGTACACATAGCCTTTTTCAATATTTTTATCAAAACTTTGAGCGTACAGACATATAGTGGGCATACACGTCAGTCAAATGGATTGGAAGCACTTAGAAGGAGACGTTACGGTCTGCTGCACCCGTGACGTAAAACAAAGAAGTTTAGATAGGCCTTTGACATAATGGACCTGACGAGAAGAAAACCTGAGCAGAGAGGGCACCTGGAGAGCCCCCAACAGCCCTGGCAGCCCTGTGACATTTTCATACCTAGACCTGAGCAGGACCTAAGCCCTGCCTATCACCGCTGCAAGGGTCCCCAGCACCTCTGCCAGCAAAATGTCTCTTGCTTTCGTACGCCACTTGTTCAAACAACGCCAGCCTGTGGAAAGCTGATGCTGCAAACCAACAGCTGGGATTTGAAAGTATGGAAGAAAAGAAATAGGCTTATGGGAAACAGCTCTCTGTGAAACGTGAGCAATCAACAAAAACTGGCTGTGAAATTTTGGTTGAAAAACCACTACGCGGTTGCTGAATATGTGCGCTTCAAAAAAGCAATGTGTCCAAGGATGAGGCCAGAAACTAATGTCTTTCAGAAACACACCTGTGTCAATTTCTAGGATGACATACAGATGGCATCCAGACTGGTATTTTCCTGCTGCTGAGCAAATAATAAATCTATTAAACATGTGTTAATACTGTATTAATACATAACAATGAAATATATATTTGCACAAAATGTGGGTATTTCTAAAAGAAACAGGGTTATTTAATTTTAGAAATACAAAAACTTAATTCAAGTTACGATGCAATCTGGCGGTACTAGGGATTTTGTGTCTAGGAGATATCAAAACAAAAAAAAAGGAAGAAAGGAAAGGAAAGGTCACTCTCACGTAAAAAAGGGGAAAAATCGAAAATATTCCCATTATTATAATTGAATTGGCTACAACTTTAAGCAGCTATTTATGTTGATTTGTATACACAAAGCCTATATTTTAATAGAACTATGCTTGCAAAGTTCTGGGATATTAAATGGTTCTAATTCTATTCTACTTTATGACTAGTTCAAGAAATGACCTCTAGCTAGATCTGGCCTTGTTCTATCATGCAACTAGATTTTTCTTACAGAAAATAAATTAAAAAGGTGTGACCTTGCTGAGGGCTTGCAGAGAAAATGAGGTACATCTTGTCACAAGCAGAAGAGCCTATTTGAAACACGGTTTGTTCAATTTGAAAGGCTGCTGCTTTCCTCAGATCAGAAGTTAAGATAAAGGCAGTTGGATGAAAGAGGAGAAACATTTCCAAGAGACGAAATTAAAGAGCTACACTGGAATCCCATTCAGTGACACAGTGCCTTTTTGTGTGAGGGTTTATCTGGGACGCATCAGCCACACCTCGTCCCCGCTCAGGAGCAGGCTCTTCACGCAGCACAAAGCCTGTCGAAGGAGGAGAGGATGAGGACTGCTCACCGATGGGAATCAGAGGACATTTTCCCCCACACAGCAGGGCATGGCAGAAATTAAATAACTTGCCTAAATGTTACACATTTTTCTTGGGAGAAAAATCTAAGCCCCTGCTTCTCTCGATCTCAGTAGCTCTCTTGTGAGTTCTGTGCTTCCCATCACCCACAAATGTGGCATCAGTGGGCAGTGTTCCCAGATGGCTAACACCTCTGCACTGAAAATTCAAATTTTAAGGAGGTGGTAGAACACCCCACCCAAAAATGGGTATTCAAACCTGTCTCACCTTTGTGACTGGTAGCTCACACTCAATCAACTTTTAATGTGACCTCCTAAAAACACACAGCAATTTATTTGACACCACCTCACCAGAATAGCTTATATTTGGTGTCCAAATCAATGTAGGTTTATTTCATAATTTCCCTTCTAGTATCCTAAATAATTTCCTTGCTCACTATCACAAAAAGTATCACGTAGTGAGGCTGTGGCCCAGCCATGTCCTTAAGTGCTTATCTAAGCCTGGCAGGAACTCGGTCAGGTTAGCCCTCAGCTCACCACGGTCCAGAAGTGCAGACAGGCAACACATGGGTTTATTCCTCTCTGCAGCACCATGAGCCCAGGGCTGGGTCCCTCCTGCCCCTCCCCAGCACAGCCCAGGAGGGCTGTAAGAGCTCTGGCTCTGACTGTTCTACCACACAGCAGCTGGTTCCCAGCACAGCGAGTCCCTCAGCACTGCTGGGGGACACCGAGCAGGGAGCAGAGGGTGCCCCAGCCACTGACCCACCCCGAGCCAGGCTGGATGCCATGGCACCTGCCCTGTCCCTTTCAGACTCCAGGGCTTCTGGCAGGGGGGATGGATCACTCCCACAACCACAGCAGCATTAACGCAGGCTCTGTCTTGCAGTGCTTGAAATGTATTTAATCCCAACATGATTATCAGGTACCCCTGCTTTAAGTATCGTCAAAGCAGAACCACAGCCTGCAAAAGATTGCCTTACAATTATCTCACAGCAGCTACTTAAACATCACCCAGGCATATGTTGTGCTAATTCTTATGACCAAATACAGTTTCATTTCAGTTGTTCAGAACAAACCCTGACTGCGAACAAAGCTTTTGGTGAAGTGACAAGTAGAATTCCAAACGAGTAAGACAAATATTTCCTCCAGAGGCTAAACCTACTGCAAAATATTAATCTCCTCTTCTACACATCTTCACATGTCTTTGGTGAAACACCTGTCTGGAATTGTTAATAACAAATATTTTTCAGGGTATACACTTCAAAGACAGTACTGCAATGTCAAGCAGTGTAAAACTTTTGAAGTAATTTTAGCTAAATACTTCTGTGACAACTGTCTGAATCAATTTGTCTTAGCTGACTATATTCTGGTATTATAAAAACCTAAGACTTGGTTATCAGCCAAAAAGGTAAAAATTTGAGTGAAGTCATAACTAATAAGTTGGAAAAATCAAACACACATACACACACACAAAATGATAATGTTGTAGCTGATTTAGGAAATGATCAATATCCTCTGCTTTCTTAACTTCCAACGAAAATGCTATTTTTCCTTAAAAGGATCGAATGAAAGAAAAAATTTATGCACTAAAGGCCAATTCAATAAAGCAATGAAACAACAATAAACCAATATTAATAAATTACAAAATGAGAATATTGCCTGAATAGTCCTTGCTTAGCATAGCGAAATTTTAGTCCTTAGCAAGGAAAAGGATAAAGATTCAAAGTAAGATGATGCTAAGAAAGGTTGGCTATTTTTAATCGCTGAAAAACCTCAAATCACAGGCAAGTCATAAGCCAAGAAAAGGAAATGAAAAAGAAATAATTGTGTGCATGTGTTGGAGGGGCAGGGGGAGAAAAAACAACTAGGGCTGGAGACTTAGCAAAACTTCTGAGAATTACTCACAATTGTGGAAACAAAAAAAATTACCACCCAACAAAGAAGGTCAAGCTGACCTCAAGATTCTAAGTCAGGCTCTTGAAATCCTAAATCACACAAAGCACCATCACTTCAAGGCATACAAACATAAGAGGATTAAGGTAAGTGTCCCACCTAAAAGCCTGAGAAAACAAAGATTAGTTTTAAGTACTGAAAAGAAACACAAATCATATGGATGCTCCGTGCACAGGAAGGAATAATTGTTAGGATGCCTTAAGAGCACAGTAAAATAAGCACTACATAACATAAGAAAAAATCCAGGTTTGCTTGCCACTCTTTGAGTGCAAATATACTCATGTCAAAATGTAACAAATATTAAAGGCTTAAAGAACCAACTCAAAACCTATTGAAGTCAGTGGTAAGATTTTTATTGACTTCAGTTAGCCAAGACCCTCTGCTTAGAAAGATTAAGTAGAAGACAAATAAAACTATTCTGCTTAGGGGGAGGCAGTAAAACTGCTGCTCTCAGCTCACTGTACCTACCTGAGTGACTTCAGTACACACTTATCAACTCAGCCACATAGCAACAAAGGCTTTCCCTATAGGTAAACACTCAGAAACAGTTTATGCTAGTTATGCTATCAGACTCTTGGTCATATTTGCATTTATGCTGCATTTATGTTAGCAGGACAAAGTGTGGTGCCTTTTAAAGGATGACATTAGTTCTGGACGTTATTCTACAAGTTTGAACTGTAATGGTCATGTCTTGACTTTATGAGATGTCAAATGCAATTTGAGCATGCACTCCAAATTCTGTATTCATTTTTATGTCAGGGAATATTTAAAAATACATAAATGCAATTGTTTATGCTCAATACCCATGATTTATGGGCTGACCAGCTTTCCACCAGTGAACACTACTTCAAGAAGTTATTATTTAATTGAAGAATTCAAGTTTGGAAAAATTCCATTCATCTTCTTTTTTCGTACTTGCTGGAAGTAATCACTGACTTGTGGCATTATTGAGCACTTATGTTATCCTGTCTCTCTATGCCAATCCAATTCAGTAAGACAGAAGCTTGGACTAACCTACCAAACATAAAATTTTCAGATTTTTCTATTCATTAAAATTAACGCTTGTGCCTTTGTCGTGTACTAGTCAAAAAGCCTCTACTGAATCCTCTCAAATATCTATTCATTTAAACGCAAATATGAAATTAGGGATCTGGGAGATCCTCATGCTTTTACAAGCACTTAGTCAACTAAAATACTAAAATACTCCCTGACATTAAACAAGTCACTTGCCAAGTAGTCTCTTTTGAACCCAGCTGAGAAGTGGATAAGGGTTTTAGAGCTGAACCAGAGGCAAAGGGCTTGGCCTTGCCAAGGCAAGGAACCTTGGCAGGTTCCTCCACATATGAACTGTGCCCCCAGTGCCACCTCCTCTGTGGAAACTAATAAACCACACTGTTTCAGAGGAAAAAAATAGTATGACAAGCAATTAAGTGCTGTCAAGTCAATAACCTTTTGTCATGAAGACTCTTAATGGGGGAAAAATTCCCTTTTAGTTTATACTTCTTCTTACAGATTGTTTGATGAAAAGTCACCTATCATATTAAAAGCAGAATTAGTTTTTTTAAAGAATTAGGAACAGTCTTGGGTCAATTTTCCATAAGGAAGTCAAGACAAGCATGGTTCTACTGGCCAAGATGACCATTCACTGGAAATTATATCAATCTGTACTTAATAAAAATTAATTTCACCTATAGACCCAAAACACTCCAGACATTTAATCTCTCTTGTGAGTGTTTTCCTCCTAGTCCTTTGAGAAAAAGAGTGAATATTCTTAACCTTCAGGATGAGAAGCAAATAGGAAGCACATAGCTTAGAGGTACTTTAAGACAATCATCTGTCCCATTTACTTTTAGCATCCTAAGCACAATCTAAAACTTGTTAACCCCAGACCATTTTCAACCACTTTCATAGCAACACTCTCCAGAATTTGTGTAAAAAGTTTTCAAGAAGTTAAACATTTCTGTTCACCAAACACTAGGCTTCTGCTTAGAAAATACTGATAATTATTTTAAAATAATTTTGATAATGTTTTCAACAGATGTAGAACTCCCACAGAAGACTAAGCTAATATTATCTGCAGAATATTGTTTTTATAACGTTAGTGGCTAAACAAAAATAACTTCTTCAGTGAATTAACCTGTCTTCTGAGCCATTCCTACTTGTGAGGTACAGCCAAAAGCTGCACTGTTCGAACCCGTTTTGGCCAGCTGTTGCACTGAAGAATAAAAAGTATGTAAGGTAGCAGAACACAAGGTCACAGTGCAGAGCAAGCACATATTCAGAGAGTTTTTCACTGCCATTTCCTACAAGCCTTTAGCACAGGCAGAATTTCAATCTCATTACTAGGTCACCCACTGCTCTCACTTCCTCTGTCAAAGAACTTTCCATGGCAAAAGTGACAGCCATTCAACAGCTATATTGAGATCTTGTGTTGAGGGGAGCAGTGTAAAAACACGAGGTTGGACAAATAAATGCTTTGTTTCTTATCGGAATGGCTCCAACACCCAAGGGAAGCACAGGCGGAGCAGGACACCCTCCCTTTCCCTGTTGAGAGGAATGCAGTGGCTGAGCACCTGCACATCAAATTCCTGAGATGCTGCCAAAGAAAAAAAACAGCAGCATCCCACACACCTGTGTCCCACCAAGCATCGCAGTGAAGCTCAGCCATGACTGAGCCCAGCCAGAGAGCTGATTGCAGGGGCACTGTGGGGCACAGTTCTGCTCTCCTCCCACTACCGGGGACACACAACTCCTGCGGTGACTCCTCACAGGATCTGTAGCCTCGCAGGGAAACCCCTGGAGGAAATGCAGCAGCAGAGCTATTGCCTATGGCAATGCTATGGAAAGAAGTGGTAGTGACAAGATGACACTGAGAGTCTGACACTGTAGATTACCCCAGAACCATATCAAAATGACTCGCAGGTATCAGATCTAGATGACAATGAGACTCCGGCATCACTGTCATCTATACTGAAAAAATAAATAAATGCTACATGCCACTAGCCACAGGAATGGACAGGCATTACAGATATGCTGCAGCAATGCTGTCTATGGCAAGGATGGTTCAAGAGTTTTGATAATTAACCTAAACTCACACTTTCATAATTTTATCTCTTTCATTAAAGGGAAAAATATATGCATGAATACTATGATTAATCTAGGGATAATTCATCTTACAATCACAGAGCAAAGTGCTGGTAATTGAACAATATCAATTAGATATCAATAAATATTGAATTAGTACTCATCATTCTGATGTGCAGAATGGCAAGGATGGATGCATCAGGCTAGTAAATTGGGTACCGGATGGAAAACCTTCTGCATTCCAAATGCCCTCCTGTGAGCAGCATCCAGCAATCCTATCTGTAGGCATCAGGCACAAGACACATTAACAGTCAGCAAACTCAGGCTACGTGCAAGGGCAAGCACACAAGGGCTCTCTGCTACACACAGTGTGGTACCCCCAAATCAGTTCTCTGACAGACACTGAGCAATAAGGCAAGAGGCACTGGTGACTGTGAGCAGACAGCAAGGTAAGAGGGACAGCTGCAATTATTTAGGAACAGTCAACAGCAATATCCTACAGGCAAGGAAAGAATACGCCCATGTATGAACAGAGGAAAATAAAAAACACTTTTTCTCTCCCTTTTTTTCCAATGAAAATATGTTAAATTCTAGGTTTCTTTTTCCATTATAATAATTTTACCAGAACACTGTTGTAACTGCTGTCCAAAAAACTCAGTTTCTCTTCCTACGAAATTTTAGAAGAAAAAGTATTTAAATTTTTATTTCAAAGGAAAATGAGGTGCTTCAGGCTGACCACTAAGTCATTTGTCTTTTATTGTCACACTTGTTTTTTTCTTCATTTTTCCTTTTCATTAAAGTCATACATGGAAACTACAAGCTAATGAAACAATGATGAACATCTACTTCAATAAGACTAAGAATTCTCAAATGTGCTTTGTTTGTTTTGTTTTTTCTGCAAAATTAACACATTAGAGACTATTTACCACTGTACAAAATTCCTTTCTTTATTTATGAAAGCTACATCTTTACTATCATGATGTGAAATGAAAAGCCTCCTGTACTTGTTGCATACAATTAAGCTGCAACAAAAGCCAGCCCAAGCCATTTCACATTTCATAGGGCTGCAATTATTCTTTAACTGTTAGAATATGCTGTCCCCCAGGAGCTAATTACAGAAAACCTCTCATCACATACAAGAAACACACAAACAAATCCTTCAAGCACAAAGCAAATGTTCAACATTAAAGAGATGCATTCAGGAAGTCACACCAATCAGTTTGGTTCAGCTAATTACTAATCTGATTTCTGGAGTAGTTGCATTAGATAATTATGATGCCCATTCACTACTTGAAAGCCAGAACTCTGACTGATTATAATAAAGATCTAGGACTCGAAATAAAAGTAAGGGCAAAGTATGAAATATACATCAGAACGGGGCTGATGGGGTATGTTTGTTTATTGCAGGCACTTCCTTCGGCTCTTTGCTTTGGAAGGCCCCATCCAGAGTTTGCTCAACCCAGCAGGAAGATTCCCATTGATATCGCTGCCATTTGGATCAGGCCCAGAAGAACAAGGCATGGCTTTGCCCTGCAGATGACATTCACGAGGTGCCCAGGAAGGAGCTCGTTGCTCGTTTTCGGTCGGGCGGGGAGCCGGTGGCGGAGCCCATCCCGCGGCCACTGCCCTGGGCCAGGCTCTCACGGCCCATCCTGCAGGGCCCAGGCAGAGGCAGCCAACTCTGATAAGAATGAAACTCTTCAAAGACTCCATTGTAAATGTACTTTAACTCACATTTTGCTTGGTTTCACCTTCTGCGGGATCTTTTCTTCCTCCAGCAATGGGTTTGCTGGAGTTCGAGTGTTTGTTAAGGTGCATGACCCAGAATACAAGGTACAACAATTCCTCTAGTTTCTGACTCAGCTGAAGCTCTTGTTTAGTCCACTGTAGTTTATACCTGAGATTGGCAAAAATTTACTCGATGAAATGCTAATAATTATTCTTTATAGGGAAACATTATTCTAATTAAATTCTAAATTTCTGACGAAGTAAATATACAGAGTTCAGTTATCATTCCAGCTCTTAGTTTCTGCTCCCTTTTAAAGACTTCACCAGATACAAGGGAAAAAAGGTCTTTTAAAGCTCATTGAAGCATTTACAGGTAGCAATTCATTGCAAGTGACAACCCAAGTACAGGAGCAAAAAATTATGAATTAAAACTTTTCATTAATTTAAAGCCTTGAACATCTCGCACCAACCAGAGTAGTACTACTAAGCCATTGTGTGCAATAAAATAAATACAAAAAATGCAAACTTGACCTGTCCTTTTCATCATTATCATATGTAATACCTGAATTTCTGAGGAATGCATGGTGGCATTAAATAACTGTGAAATTTAAACAAATGCTGAACTTTAGGCAGGTGAACCAGCTTCAGTGGAATGTACTCAGTGGTCCCTTGCCAAGTTCAGGCAGAAGTAGAGATTAAAACCCCGTATTTTAAACTAATTAAAGAATAAATGAAGAAGTTTCAGCTGCAACCCAAGGTTCACATAAAACCCAAGAATAAAGTAAATAAAAGAGATAAAAGCTAGAAAAACAAATATCAGAAGCAAATTTTGCCATGGATCCTTGAGACTAGTCAGGAACAGTTTCACATTGTAGGGTCACAAAACCTGTGTATGTCCTTGAGAGGGTGCCCCAACTCAGCCCACTATGTAGGGACTGTTCACACTGCTTTGTACACCCACATCTACAAAATCACATGAGCTGTTAAAGATTTTGTGTTGGTTAAAACCTCACAAAAATAAAATACCCGTTCAGACTGGCATTCCTCTACCACAGTATCTCAAATAAGGCAGAACTGCACTATTAAATTGTTTGCACATAGTCACGCTGGACACTTTTTTGAAGCACTAAGGTGAAAGGGATTCTTTGCTGCTGTTAAACTAAATGAATGAGAGTTGCAAATTTTTATTTCAAAGTCAATAGGCTACAATATTTACAGGGCTGCCATATGTGATAGCTTAAAATTCAAAACTGAATGAAAATTGTGTGGGGTGGAAACTAATGTTATGGAATCTGAACCAAGGCTACATTTATATTTCACTTTAATGCTCTAGCTGTTTAATCAAAATATGAATAAAAGGTCTAAAAGACCAACACGGAAAAATATCATAGTTCTGGAATTTAGCTTTAGCTTCCTATTGTCAACCAATTACTGTGTAATTTTTTCCCTGTGACTGAATAACTAACTGTTAGCAAATAATGAAAAGGCAATTACAGCAGAGCTTTGTTCATATTACCTTCTTCATTTTATTCAGGCTATAATTATTGTCAGTGCTGGAGGCTTACTGTACCATGTAAGTGGCACCAGGGAAGAAAATGGAATGGGCTGGTGCATGGAAAATTGCAAATGTCACAGCTACCTTCATCATCACCGTTGGACTTCAGAGATTAAAAAAATAAGCAGTAAAAAGCTCTCCATGTATGTTTTGCAAATTCTATTCCTCAAACCATTGCAAAGGATGATGAACTGGTAGAAGGGAAAAGTCAAGTACCATATTTGTTCTTTTTTTTTTCTTAACCTCTTTTGCCCACCTGCCCCCAACATTTTTATTACTATTTAATTCCCAGAGGACAGCTCCTTTTTGCCACAGTGTGCCTGGAAACAAACTCATGGAAATATTCTTATAGCAGCAGTTCTCCTTAAGGATGTCCATGCTGTTCTATAGCACAGTGGCATATAAATGATGTATTTTATGGGGTTTGATCTTTACTTCTTGCCACATACAGACATATCCCTAGGAAAAAAAAAATAACACTATGACCTGCATGTGCAGATTTAGTGTGCCATACTTAGGGCCTGACTCTGACCATTTATTTTGACCATTGTTTCTCTGGGCTTCTAGTATGTATCAGAAATGATAGACACAAATGAGAAGTGCGATATTTTGTTTTACCTTTTTTTTTAGAAAGAAATGACATTCCTGTGTACATTCGCATTGTTTTTTTCTTTGCATTGTTGTTTACAAAAGATGAACCCAGTAAAACTATATTTGATGCATTTTATTCATGTGCAGTGATACAATTGCTTTTAAAATATGTAAATCATTATATAGCCAGTTAATTTTTCAGTATAAAGCAAGGCTGACATACATTAAAAGATATCATAGCTTGATGCTGACTTGTGTTTAAACTTGCTTCCAAACTGACTGGCAAATTTTGGTATAAATGGCTTAATATAATGCATGATAATTCTTCTGATCTAGGTTAGTAAAAGAAGAAATGCATCTTTATATTTTCATAAAATTGAGCTGCTTTGTACTTTCATGGATCTTCCTGTCAGATATATGTATATTCATCATCTTTCTTTAGTATTTTAGTGCTGGCTGTCTACCTTCTACTACTGTTGCTGAAGTAGACACTTCCACAAACACTGTATTCAAAACCTAACATTTATAATTGTTCCTTCTCCTTGATATAATATTTGGCCATTCAGTATCCCCCAGCATCTGAGCACTCTCATGATTAGAGGAGTGAGCTTTTGGAGACTGCTTCACCCAAAGAAAAGAACGTGAAATTTAGGAGACTGCAAGTCTTCCATAAAAATACGGATGGAAAACAGAAGCATAATGGGAAATGGCATCAAGTGAATCCACAAAAATAGAAAAACAGAAGGTGCCTCTCCTAGGCTCCTCTGCAGTCCTAGCCCACTTTCCTGCTGCCCTTTTCCATCTCCCTTCCCATCTCCAAGGAGATCCTGCTCACCATAATCCATGCCCTTCTCCAGGTGGTGGGAAGGAGCCTTTGGTTGCCTCCTCCCCTGCCCAGATCCTGGGCCAGGGCAGGGCTATGAAGGTGATTTCCCAGCTGTATTTCTGTGAACACCACCCTGCTCCTTCAGCTGGGATGGCTCTGGGGCTGCTGCCAGGGAACGGCAGTGGGACTTTTGGCACCCCTTGCATTTATGGACAAGACCAGCAGTTAAGCCCAGAATATAAATCACTGCCTTTCTGCTCCCAATGACTCAGGAGCTACACTAAGATAATATGCTTGTCACTTTTATAGCTAATGCCTGCATTTTTTAATGATTTATTTAATTCGCTAAGCCTTTCTTAACTTTGATATCAGAAATTGCTACATCCTTGTGAAAATGATCAAAAGCCATCATATTAGGAAAAATATTAACCACTTATTTTTTGGACAGCAGAACAAGGAGTCATAGAAAATTATTTGGAACTAACTACTTAAGAAAAAGTAATTCTAATTAATGTAATTTGGTAGAGACATCCAGCACTACTTTTCTGTCCCTAGGTTTAGCCAGCAAAGACTAAAGAAACTGCTTTTGTGCAAACTCCCTCTTCCAGATAGGAGAATTAACTATAGAATACCCTTGAGCCAGGACAGTTCACAGAGCAGAGGAAGGGATCAGGATCACACTACATACCTTAAAATGTCTGAACTCTATTCACTGTTAATTAGATGGAAAAGAACCAAAATTAACACAGTTGGTCATCCTAGGCAAGAGACATATTGGTACCTGACACCCAGCCTAGAGCTCATCCCTAAGAGAGAAACACCTCAGTGTATGCAACGTTGCTCTCCCTGAAGGCTCTTCATAACAATTTCAGGATTTTGTGCTTTGCTTTAAACACCTGCTGCCAAAATCTAAAGATTTCCAGCTTCCTACTGAAATTTCACCCAGCAGTTTCATGTGAGTGTCTTTACACAGTCACTCAGATTTTGCTTTGTCACATGGGGGTGAGGTTAATCTTACTACCATGAGGTGACTTCTTTCAGAAAAAGTTAACATCGGGGGTATATCTTGCCTAACTTCATTACTTTAATTTAACTTCCACACTATTAGCTAAATTTCTAAGTGTGTCTATCCTGTTGGCTGCAAACAGGCATCATCTCACTCCAGCCACCCATCCAGCCACCTGGTCCAAGAGCCCTGAAACCAAAACCGAAGTCTTTTAACCCCACCAGTGCTCTGCTTAATGTGAAGGAGCACCCTTGGCCCTGCCACAGTGAAAGGCTGATATGCCAAAAGCCTTTCCCATAAAGTACTTTTTAAAGCATGGATCAACATTATTCATGGAATATGCTCACACTTGTCACTACTGGCCTTATATTTAGAAACACTGAGAGCTTTCACGATCTGATTTTGGCGAGCAGCACTTACCAAGAATTATATCCCACACACAAAACATTGCTCTGCAGTGAATTTATTCCATCTGAAATGCCCCTGGTGTAGAGGCCCAAATTTCCAGCATGCCCCCTCTCCCTGTAGCGCACTGACAACAGCAAAACTGCCTGTACTCTCACAGGCAATCTGAGCCCAAGGGGGAGTGAATTCTGGTCATTCTGCAGCTGCAGAAGCCTGTGTGGTACCCACAAGAAAAGTTCTGCCTCTTGCTCTCCAACTACACAACTGCAATTGCAGTCATGTGTCTGGGTAGCCAATTAATGCCAGTAAAATGCAGACATCTTAATAGAATAATAATAATTTAACTATCCTATAGAAGTTATATTCAATTCTTAGTTTAATTCATGATCCATGGGCAAATCAATGGCTTAAATAGTTTGTTTTTGTTTTTCTAAGTAACAGTATATCTGGGAAACAGGAGTAAAATCAATTGCATACAGACAGCACAGTAAGGGCAGTTCCCTTTTAATACATTTTCCCTGGCAATGCTTTGGGACCTTTGTGGTCTGTGGTCATTTTTCAGCTCTCTGTATCAACAAAAAAAGACTTTTCAGCTCCAAAAGAAATGCATCACACATTAAATCCTTACCAAATTTAAGCCTACTTTGTCATTTTTCAGATCCTGAATAATATCATAAACTTTTGGGATTACAGAAATAACAATGACCAGAGCCCAGGCAATTTAAGCCTGCTGTGCTAATCGCAGAGTAGAAAGTCTTTTATAATAACATCTATATGCTAGAAAAATAAAGATTTCAAACCACCCAAAACCCTGCTCTTTCCATTCTCTGCAACAATGCAGAGGTCAGTGCTGAGATAATGACGCACATCCTCCAAGCCATTCCATTCGTGTCCCAACACAGATGAAAAATAATCTGATCACTTTTTTTCATTAAAGAAAACAAAACCACTGTTTCTTAAAACCAAAAATTAAAAAAAATCCCCTGATTTATTGAAAAACGTAGTATGATGTCAGTGTGAATTAATGTTTCCCATAGGCATACTAATAAGCTCCATGACATAATAACTTGTTATACTACACCAGTGGGACCTTAAAATTATTCCAAAGATAACATAACACAACACTTGAAGCAGCAGGAAACTTCCAGCATGCTTTTAGATGTTTTACAGTGTTACTAATCTTTGAATTGCTTGGAAAAACTGAAAGGAAACAGAATATTTAAAATTGGAAGCACTGCAGCTAGAAAATGACTCCATTCCAAATTCCAAATGTGCACAGGAGATTAATGTCAATGTAAAAAAAAAAAAAAAAAAGGCAGCAGAAGGGGGGAAGTTATTAAATGCACTTTCTAGTTTGGACATGTGCCTTTTGGTAGTCCGGTGAAAATCTGTTTTTATTTGGCTGAGTTATGAGGGTTTAAAAGAACAGACTTGCACACACACCAATTTCTTATTAATGAGAGGTAGGGTTTATTTATTTATTTATTTGCAAATGAAATTTAAGCTAATGATTGCCCAGCAACAACATCAGGACATGCTTGAGAAAAGAAGCAGAGACTGCTTTTTCTGTAGCACATAAGGATACCATCTAACATCAAAATCCCTATGAAGTCAAACTAGAAATTAGTGCAGTGTAAGCGAATAACTCTCATGGTGTAGCAGTGTGCTCTCCAGGGCTAAACACTCCAAGCAGACAAAAAAATTATAATTAAGTGGTGGGCTTCAGTTCACTAAACTGTCAGAATTTGTATTTTAATCTCCACATTCAAACCTTTTCTTCAATCAAGTCACTTGAGATGTAAGGGAGGAGCCATAGATCTCTCAAAGAAAGGCCACCAAGCAAGTGCTTGGGCAAAGAGCTCGGTGCCACCTAACAAGAACAGAAAGGTCTTCCAGCTGTGAGACAGAGAGCCCCTGAAGGGTACAGGGAGCAGTGCTAAGCAAGGGCTGCCATGTGCCAGGCAGGCAGTGGCCACTGCTCCAGCTGCCCAGGGACGCTGCCTGCCCACCCCAGCCAGCACTTGCTCTCCTCCAAGGGCTCACAGAGCCAAGGCTGGTGGCCCTGCCCTGGTGACCCACGAGTGAGCACAGCCTCCATAGGCCTGCGTGAGCCATGCTCAGGGCTGTGCAAAGTTCTGGCCTTATGGCTTCTGTGTCTTGGACAGAGACACTCTTCTCCCAGTTATCAAACTTTCTGTGGGTCTGACATCACATTTACTGCATCATCTCCTTGAACCAGCTTCCTTTATGTCCAGTTTTGTTTCACCACCATTTCCACTTGGCCTTGCTAAGACATGTACCACGATTCTCTGCTTGTTCATTTCTTAAATGATAACATAACCCTGACCATTACTCCCAGCTAAACTGTACAGTGTTCAACCAAAGCTAAAAATGAATATTCCATGCAAAAAAATGTTAACCTTTGATCCAGACACATCTCTGGAATAAGTGATCCTGTTGTGCTGCAACCCTTTGATCACTCACACAAAAATTGGAACCATTTGCAAAAGTAAACCTTGTGATTTGCACAAAAACCAGACCCGATGGGATGGTTTACAGAAGGCTGTAGTATCCACACATTACACTGGGATGCTTGTCCTGTCCTAATACAGTGGTCTAACATGGGTTAAACCCAAGTTTCTACTCATAAGCCCTGCAGAAGGAAGCAGGGTGGTGAGTCTAAAACAATAAATCACCCCAAACTCAGTGAGCAAGTGATGTCAAGTTACCAGGTACTGTGGGACAGAGCAGCCAGGGCAGCTCTGAAAGCTTCATCAGCCATGAAAGATTCAGTTTCCTATTCATTCACTCAACTGTTTCAACATCATGGGAATCTACAACAACCGTGTGAAACCATTTTCCACAGTGAACCTAGAACACCTGGGGAGCTCTTTGTAGTCTCTGCCAAGCAGCTATCTTTAAAAGGAAGGATAAACTGCAATCTGAAAATGTCAGATACAGAACACTACTGGTACAATGGCAAGGCACAGTCAAGCAGAGAGAAGGGCTGCAGTAGGATGGATGCTTTGGGCTAGATAAAGAATAAGATGGAAATAAATGTGGAGAATTATATGGAAAAGGAAGTATTTTAAGAGTATGCAAAGGCTAACAAAGGATTGAACAAACACAGCAGCAGAGATGAACAGAAAGTGATACACGAGTAATTTTGAAATTTACTATTCCCACGATCCACAGAGAACAGGCAAAAGAAAAAAAAAAAAGGAACTAAATTATGAGCTGAAAAAGTCTCTTCCCCTGTAAAAGAATATTAACATGATATACCACTGAAAAAAGGTAAGGTATGGGAGCTGTGTACTTGTCCCTAACTGAAGATTTTATATTAATTTGAATGATTAATAATCCATGGAAAAATAAACACCTATACCAAATATATTTTAATTTCCTTTATCCCTTACAATGGTCTTGTGGTGAGGCAGTGAAAGAGAAAACTTATTTGAGGAATTCAGTGTGATTATTTCACAGAAACAACACATTTCCTTCACTGAAAAGCAAAACATAGTCTGTTTGAGAGTTTCAGACTGAAGAGACAACTCTCCTTAAAATTCTGTTTGATTTCTAATATTTGGCATGACAAACAAGTTTAAACATACAGGAAAGACTCACTTTAATACCAACTTTTTGTGCATATGAAACATCCCTATATAAGACTCCCCTTTTGGTGGAGACCTTGCACAGAGAAGCTCTACAGCAATTTCTATCATTTTCCTTGTAAGATGGATGCACATAGACAAAGTTCGAATTTCTGAGATTCTTTGTGCTAAACATTTTGTATCATTAGTCTGTAGAGATACTCAGATATGTTGCCTGTGCTGCTCACAGAAGTTTTCACCAACTAATATTAAAATTAAAACTATTAACAATAAAATATTTTCCTTTTAATATTATAGTATATATTATAGAATATATTATTATATTATGTATTATTTTATTACTTCTTAACACTATTCTAATTTAAAAAATTTTATATGAAAGTGTTCAAAGCAGACTTAATGCCACTTAACATCCCAGAAGACACTTCCACGTCTGCTTGGTGCATTCATCATGCATTAAAAATCTAAACACAAACAGAACCTATCAACAGGCACAGTGCAAAAATTCAGTCAGTAAAATGGGTAAAATTAAAATGGTGGAGATTGCAAATGCAGTCATTTGGTTGATTTGAGCCCAGATAGCAAATATTTATTTAATTTAGAAACACAGTCCATGAAAACTCACAGTTGCATTGACTTTTAGTCTGATTGAGAGTGTGTGGTCTGTTTGTTAGTCAGTAGAGGTGTTCCTGGAAACTCTTATAAGCTTGATCTAATTGGACTTTTGAGATTGACTCCAACAGACCATACAGAGATACCACCAGCAGTACATTTCTATCTGTATTCATTCCCATAATTGCAATCTTCTGTTCTCATCAAAGCTTATTTTTTGCATGGCAAAATGACATGACTTGGTTATAGGAGGACCAAATAAAATGCAAGTGACAATTAAAATTTAAGTGTAAATTAATTACATGCCTGGCTATTGTCAACTGCATTAAAAGTGTGCTGATAAATGAGGAATTATGCCATCTAATTGTGAAAAAAAAATGAAGTTATGGTGTGTGTTAAACATCAAGCCTCTGTAATGCAGCTGGCTTATCTGAAAATAGTGTTTCTGTGGGCCTGTTCCTCCTGTGTTAGACACAAATATCAACACAGTTCTATACAGAAGATGATAGGTAATCTCACAGGCTGCTTTAATTTCTCATCATTGATTTTCTGTAGGGTACACGGGAAGCATCTTCAGGATTTAGATGATTCCCATTTGCAAATATTTCTAGATAACATAGTCATATGCAATTATAGAACTAACCTCTCAGAAACAAACCCATCTTGCAGACCAGTGAAAAGACATTCATTTTCATGATATAAAGTCATGGGTAAGAGAATAAAACATCCTAGAGGGTCCCTTGGTAGCTTTTGTCACATTTTTAGAGACTGATGTTATAAGGGACTCATTCAAAACTCATTGATGCTGGGACAGTTATTCCTATGCATGTCAGCAGATTTCAGAATGAAATAAGAACTTACAATGCAAAACTTCTGAGGGATCCTTACAGATGTGGCAATGGTGGCCTTAAAATAAAAGTTCTTATCTGAAGCAAATTTCCATTGTCAGCAAATTGGGACTGGGACCAGAGGAACCCACTTTTTTAGAACTACTAACACTCATAAACCACTTTTTTTTTTTCCCCTCTGGATGGTCTTATCATTATTGGCACAAATCTACCCTCCTCTCTCAATCTTCCATCTCAAATTTTCTTTACATTCCTATTTTCTTCTTGTTTCAAACAAGTTACCACGCAGTTCTTTTGTGTATGTCACAAGCAAAGTAACAGGTGCACTTGAAGCATCTTTCATGCATATCACAAAGAAAGAGAGAGAAAAGAGATGAAGGAGAAAAGAGGGAGAGAAAAGAGAACAGAGAAGAGAGAGAAAGGACATACATCAAGGGCACAAGCATCTCCCTAGAAAAGCAGTACCTAGAAAAAGGAATGTGGCCACAGGATTTTTACGGATTTCTTATGTTTCAGTAGTAGCAGCACCAAAATTTATATGCTTCAATACCAAGCTGTTGAAAGCTAGGCAGGAATGTTGTAGACTGCTGTATGGTAAGACAGACCCCAGATCCATGGCAGTGGATTAGCTTAAAGCCACTGCTGAGGCTGGACTCTCAGGCATTTCAGCTTATTCTGTGCTCAGGACAACCTTTATGCACAGGAAGGCTGGAGGATGATAAGGGAAGGCAAATGCAGCCACCCAGAGCCCTTCAAACCTCAGGAGCAGCCCCTTGTCTCTAAGTGCTTGAGATGGTTGTGTCAGTGAGCATAAGCAGTTAATGGGGCTGACAAATCTTTAAGACAGAAACTGTCACAAATTGTGTTTCTGCACATTCTATTAGAACTAATCCAACCTTAATCTGAATCTATTCTACCTCAAGACCCAAGCAAGTCCCTGGGAAACCACATCAAACAGAAAGAGAAACAATTTAAGGAATACTGGCAGCTGCAAATAAATTTTAACCTTAGATATATTTTTCTAGATGAAAATGTAAGGCTTAAAAGCTAGAGATCACAGATTTCTCCATAGTTTAACATAGTTGCACTGCAGCAAGAGGAAGCAACTAGAGAAGATCAAGCAGAGGGTGCAGACCCTGAATACCTGTCAGACAGCCATCCCTCTCATGATGACCTGCAGCTTCAAGACTGAACATGAAAAACAAAGTTAATTGTGTCTCCTCTTAATTAAGCACCCCTAACTCTGAAGGGGAAAAAAATGGGAATAGAGTGAAGTATCTGCAAATTACCCACATAAAGGCTACTTAAATGGAACATGTAGTTAGATCACAGTTCTTTTTTATTTTTGATGTGCCATGATGCAGCACTCTCAGGTGGAGAATCACTTAATGTAGTTTCATTTAACAACAAGGTACAAAACCTTTTATAAATTGCTATTAAGTGTAAAGAAGTCCTAGTAATTGGGATTGTTTGACAAACTCTTGGGCCAAGTCAACATCTTTATCTACTTAATTACTTATGCTTTATTTCAATTAAGAGGATATATTAAAAAAATGTCATCAAGCTTCTAGTCATTAATGAGAAGAAAGAGGAAGAGTGGGAGAATCTGGAAAAGAAACCTACAAGCCCACAACCTTCAGGATTTCATGACTAGGGAAAAAAATCAGCATATATATTTAACTAAGATGTCAAAAATTTGAAAATCAAAGTCTTGATTACATCACAGAAGTGAGATGAGAGATTTACCAAGGTTTAAATCTGCATTTTGACAGAAATTGCCCATATTACAAATACTTGAAGTCTAAATGCTATGTTAATCCCTGTATCAGTGCTTCATCTTGGAGTAATTGGTGGCGTGAACTTTAAAGTTCAATCTTTCTTATGCTTACTTTAAGAAATATCATCTTCTTTGGTAAACCCAAAATCTGGCCCAGCTTCCTGTATCATCCTCAGAAATAAATTTTACCCCACATCCCTCACTAACAAAGTCACCACACTGATAAACCAAAAACTGCTCAGCAGAGCTGGTTGGGTAAAACCTTTCAATTATTCAACCCTTGACACACACAGAGCCTGTTTTAGGAGAGGCTTGCACAAATGCTGTACTCATCAGTAGGATATCATTTTTCTAGCAAGTAGCAGAAGTAACAGATTAACTTGATCACATCCCCATAGATTATTATAATCATAGATTATTTTTTAAAAGATTGCAGAAATATCTGTAGACTAAAGAGCTCTGTAAGCAGAACTACTATCAAGCCTCAGTCATCACATATAAGAAAAAGTTTCTGAAAGTCATTTTGAGCAAGTGTCTGACCTCACATTAGTGAAAAAACAGAGCTTGAACTTCAGCTAATGTTCACTCATTTTCCAACCACAGAGCCTGTAATGAGCCCCAGTTTCACACCTCAGGCTCTGTGGATGTACAGTCAGGACAGAGGTGGCCACTGCCTGGGCCACCAGTTGTGCACAACAGTGCACTGGCAGCCCACTTTCCACAAGCATTTGAGCTAAAAGTCTATCTCATGCACATGAAAATCATTATATAAACCCTTGTTATAAGTGCCACATTATTCAAGAAGAGCTTGGATGTGTGGGCCAAGTCTCCAGCTGAAATAAATCCTCATAGCTTTGCTATGGGTAATGCATAGACATTAGCATAAATTAGCTGTTGATCTGTTATATCTGAGTCTTTATATGTAACAGCCTTAGCTCCATTACTATTGTGATCTTTGTCTTCTGAGGGTATTAACCCTAAAATCATCTGTTCTGACCATGTGCTGGAGAATACTTGATACTGAACCGAGCTGACAAAGAAGGTGAGTAGTGGAGGTGATATCACAGGAAGAGGCCAACATTTACATGAATAGCAGGGAACTGTTCTGAAAGCAGTTCCCTCAGCAGGCTCCACCAGTATCCTGATGGTTACACTCTGTCTGGCCAGCAGATGATGTCACAGGCTCTTTCACACGCAGGAATAAAAGCCACATTTATTTTTTTCAAAAATGTCATCAGCAACACACAAAGTAAAATTTTAGTACCCTCAGGAGTTTTGTGCATGGACAGAAACTTCTCAAATTGCCAGTGTGCTTTAGGAGCTGACCCAGAGTCCCCACGCAGGATCACGTCACAGAGTTGTGTGAGCCAGACCTCTTTTGGGTGAAATCAATCCAGAAGTTTCCTCACAGCACCACCCCTAATGCCCTGCAGCCCATGGGCACTCAGTCCACGGGGCAAGCAAGAACTCACAGAAATGTACAGCATGGGCTTGGTGTCCACAGCTCCAACTGCTGTGCTCTGTGAATCCACAGCCTGGTTCACTCTACCTGCAAACATATGCATAACCCCAGAAAAAGCAGTGCCAAGTTATAGTTCAACTCAATCTGAGACACCTTTTGCAAACAAATACATGAAAAGGTGTAAACTGACTTTTGTACATATGAGAATCGTGCCTTTCCTACAAATAAATTGATGTTAGTATTTGAAGCCTATTGTGTATAATTAAAAATGTCTAATTCACCCAAGACAAGATTGTCTCAGTGAAAGCCTGTCACTCTCTATATGGGAAAAACATGCATTATGTATTTTTCACACTGACTTATCTTTGTTATGCATGAGGCATGTTTTGGCAATATATAGGAAACATGCATTCAGTTTCTGTGATTTAGAGTTGCTACAATTAGCAGAAGTTAATTTTTGACAGCAAAATTTCCCAAAAAGCAACAAGGAGAATTTGAGAATAAGCATCCTTGATACAACAAAACCAAAGGTGTTTATTATGCTTGTCTTTTACAAGAAAAATCTATCACAAATCCTTACTAAAATGTGTAGTTGAAGAATTTGCCTTTTTAGAATTCAACTTTGAAGGAGCAAGTAGCTTGTTAAAAATTACAGTAATTAAACATGAATTTATAAACAGCTTCTAGTTCAAAACTGGTGCTGAAGGAGGTAGAAATAGTTCCTTGGATATATAAGCAATTTTATGTTATTATTCACAACAATGAATGAAATGTGAAAAGGGGATCTGTATGGAAACAGACATAATGTATACATGATACCCCACTAGTCTGAGAATCTGGTTCCATGGTTCATTTTGAGCCAGGCCTTCCATTTAATGGAGCAGGCACTGATCCAGTGCACCAAGCTGCAGGTTATTATTCTAGTTACATGGCTATGAAGGCCCAAAAGTGACATGAGATAAGATAATCAAGTCTTTTTCCTTAAGGCACATAAAGGTCACAAAATAACATTTAATTACCCACTCTTGTAACATTTATAAAGGAGCAAATCAGAATTACTCCAGAGTGAATATCTAGGAATCAACAATGAATCAAAACATAAATGGCAATTATTTTATGTATCTGAACAAAAAACAAAATAACTTTCTGCCAGAGGAAATCAATTCCCCTTCCACATACTCCAACTGGCCTTGGTATTTTGCAAAAATACTGCTGCAACCAGTTGACTGCATTTTAACATGATTTAAAAAACACCCAAACACAAAACAACAAAACAAAAATAAATGCAGCAAACAAAAAACCAAAACCCATCCAGTTTTCACTAACTAGGCAACTTTTCCCTACTTTTTACTGATTTTCATATAAGGTTTAAGTTAAATTGGGGCTGAGAATTCATTTATGCTTTGTGAAGTGAGAAAAAGAAGCCATGTCTGAGACTGAACCATGCCAGTGGTGCCCACTTCTCTATCTACCCCAAAAAAATGTTCAGTAATACAATGTGAGGCAGCCTTCTCTGCTGGAAATTAGTCTATATGGATGCTGCATGCAATAAAAACCTTTTTAAGTTGGGTGAGCTGAGGAACTCGTCTCTGTCATTACCACTGCCAGAAGTGAGGAACAAGGGAGATCCCCCCACGTCACACCCTTAAATTCAGCACCCCTCATGGGAATGGGTCCACAGACCTCAGCAGGCACAGATCACCCACCTGCCAGGACTCTGCTGCTGCTGAAATGGAGACTGAGCTGTGTCACCTCGTCACTAATGCTAATGAAGGTGTCACAGCCTCACCCCCACCTCTATCTCTACACCCTGTAGAGATGTAAAAGGAAATCTTATTGCTAGTTATTTTTCAGTCTTTTAGAGCTTCTCTTCTCTTCCTTCAACCTCCACCTGTGAATTCCTAAGTCCTCTGTGTCCTTGTGGACTCTCCACATTAATAATCATGAGTAACATGTTTCATTTCTAACCACATTATGCTTCAAAGGCTTGCCAAGAGATTCAAAGTCCAACAATTTAGAGTCAATAGCTACTCAGAGTGGTTTGCAGTTCTACTGCTAGAAGAAATGCTAAGAATTGAGAAGGTATCTGCAATTTGAACATCAGGCAGAAGGAAATGGCTCTGATGAAACAGTTTTAAGAGTTCTCATACAGCTGACATCAAAGCACTGAGGTTGCCTAAAGAAAACTGAACCAAAAAACCTTATCTGATTCCAGAAAGCTGTACATTGGCAGCCACTACCTTAATTCTTCTTAAATTATCACAGAACCTTAAATGTTTATTTAGTGGTGAGCATTTAAAACAACAGATACTGGAAGTGTCTGTTCCCCACATTACATAAGTATCTTAGAAAGCACCTGAGGAAGAAGGGAGTTACTGAATCAGTACAGCCAAAGCAACAAAACATTTGGAAAAAAAATACCAACATGGGAGCTTCTTCTGGAATAGTGAGAGAGTTTTATAATTCTCTGCTCTCAAACCATCTCCCTGTTGCCATTTCCCTACTAATTCTGATCACAGTTTCTAGCACACAGCCCTCATCAAAATGAAGAGCTGAGCATTCTTATCTACAGGCAGACCAGACTGTCTGGAAAATAGCCATAAGAAAGGAGTGATCACTGAGTGATGACAGCTTAATTCACAGCTAAGGTGCTATTAAAACAGCTTCCAGTGTTTCCAAAGATGTTCCAAAAATCAACTGTCATAACCCCCACCATGATACCTGGTCATGACAGTAAGAAAATGACCACATAATCCCTGTACTCTTCCTTTAAACACAGAGGATTAGCAGATCATGTATTTCTGTAAATCTTCATTGTACCAGACAGTTAGAAGTCATGATAAGAAAGAACCATGCTCGTAGTCATGACTAATAAAGCAGAGCTTGTCACTCCTTTTAGGGTCACCAGAGCTGGATTAAGCCTATCTAGCTTCCTTTACAAAAATATGTAGGATAGATTTTAAAATGTAAATGACCATTTCAGATTGTGTAAAATTAACTGAAGAGGTACCAAAAATGCATTTATTATCACAATAATACTGCTATTCAAGTGTTGCTGCAATTGAAGAAAGATCTACCTCTTATAACACAGGGAGAAACCTGGATTACAGGGCCAAGCAGTAAAAACAGTAAAAAAATGGGCTATACACCTCCTGAAAGAAAATACACTTTGCTTTTGCATGATTTGGTGCTTCATCATGTGGCTCTGGCTGATGTGTATGAAATTCAACCACAGATGAATAAAACAGAAATTTCTAAGCTCATGTCTGGACATCCCTGATGTCCAGAGCAATGAGCATCTCTGCCTGTAAAAGTTCTGGGGTACCAAGCCAAAGTACACCTGTGGGCAGAGCCCCATTTAATTCTCTTCAGTTTACAGGCTCCTCCAAGTGCTTTGAGAACACCTACAAGCTACACCAAGGGAACTTCTACCCATAAACCAGGAACATTTTCTATGAATTAAGAAAATCTATTCAGATGTCACTATGAGCCTCTGGAAGACAGAACCCCAAGCAAAGGAATCCCAGCTCCCCAGGGACTTGGGTTGATTCTCAGCAAGGCAGAGTCAAACAGAGACCATGTCATCAGAAACATCTGCACAAACCCCAGTGAGGGGCATCTGCTGCTGAAAGCTGAGAGTGCTCAGAGCAGTGCTGTTACTTTCCTCCTCCCTTGCCACACAAGCCCAGCCAAGGAAAGGATTGCTCCACAGACCTGTGGGTTAAACTGAGGAACTCCTCAGAACTGTTGAGTGAGGAGCTGGACACCACTGTTAGACCCCTGGAGCACCAAGAGCTGTGGTTTAATCTTCTAACGGGCTCCAGGCAAGGTCATTTTTTAATCCTGAGAACAAGACATCACACAACCGATTGGAAAAACCTTTCTAGAACTGCTTCAATTCAAAAAGATTTTTCCAACACTTAGCCATAGTTAAAAGAATAGTAGCTATAACTGATTTGGAGAGATTAAAAGGATAAATCACCAAGGATGTAGGGGAAGATAAAGCCAGTAAAGTGAATAAATGTTCTGGGTGTGGAAGGAGACAGGCTGGTTTTATCAGCCAGCAGCATAGAGTCTCAGACCTAAGGCTATTATGATTAACGTTGCTCTGTCCTTTAAAAATCCTCTAATGTATTCAGTGAAATGGAAGAGGAAGAATGTGCCTGAAGTGAGGGAATGTCATGACAGCCCTGGTCTGAGAGCCCTGGAAATACTGGAACCAAATCTTTCAATTTGGCAGCATGAAAGTCAGGAGGCAGAGCGACTGTAAATGGTCTGGAGAAACACTCTTGACACTGCCCCGCTCTTTAAAATTACTCTAGTCTGAGTAGTTGGTTGTTCAGGTACAGAATTATTAATTTTTGTCTCCAGAGATTAGTTTTGCCATTATCACCAAAATCAGCAGAAAATTTTGTAGACAGGAGTGTTGAAAGGGCTACATAAGAGAATGTAGTTGTCTGAATGTTTTTTAAGTATTATTTATTTTAGGACATGTAAGTATAAAGTATTAAAACTCCAAATTTGTGTTATGTTTTAATTCTATTGACAAAAGGAAATCACTTGCTTTCTCTCTTGAATACAGGGCAAAAATACCAGCACATAACCCTTTATGAAAAATAGCTACATTTGTAGGAGATGGAAAGCCAAGACTGGCACTTCCCTTAGGTCCTGGGAAAAATATCCTTTAAAATATGATCATTTTGAGCCTCCATATATCTGGAAATTCACTAATCACTTCTGTGTGCGAGTAGCTCAGCATGACAAAAATACTATTACTCCCTTCCATAGCTTTAGCAAGACAGGTATCAGCATGGCATATTCATATATCCCTCTGTGGATTTATATGTAAATATGCAAACATCTTCTTGAAGGTCTCTTATTTTCTAAAGAATTCTTTTGGCAATTTGCTATTAAAGCTGCATCCGTACATATAATATTAGGCTGCCCTTTGGTCTTCACAGAAAAAAGAGGCTGTCATAAAGCTATCTTCCTTTTTCCAGAGGCTTACACAAAGCAGCAATGCTTTCAGGGGTAACAATATTCCTTTTAAAGTGACTTCTACAGATAGTAGCTACTTTTTCCACAAGTAGCTTATACAGTGCTTAAAATGGGCCCTTTATGAAGCAAGATGGAGTGTAATAAAAATACCATTCCTAATCTGAAAATCTAAGAGACACTGGATAAGTCAGTTACATGTTTTGGGANTGCTTTCAGGGGTAACAATATTCCTTTTAAAGTGACTTCTACAGATAGTAGCTACTTTTTCCACAAGTAGCTTATACAGTGCTTAAAATGGGCCCTTTATGAAGCAAGATGGAGTGTAATAAAAATACCATTCCTAATCTGAAAATCTAAGAGACACTGGATAAGTCAGTTACATGTTTTGGGATTTTGCTGCCAGGAAAAAGCACTCCCTCTCATCTCCTGGACCACTTAGGATGATTTGGAAGACTAGTCATTATTTCCTTTTGTTTTTTTCTCCTATTAGATCTAGTAGAGCTCCATCTTGGCATGTACAATTCCCTCCGGGTAAGCAGAGAAAGAAGCAATTAAGTACAAAATGCTAACAAGATGTCTGAGTGAGTCAACTGTGTTTCTAAACTATCTGTGGGTTTTTGTACACCTAAAAATCATTTCTAGGTCAGAGAAAAATAAAAGTTAGGGTAAACCTAGAAAAAAGTGTCATATTAGGATATTTATATAAACTGTCATTCTCGTGTTTTCCCCAAACCTCATGTGCTTTAAGCTATCAATCAACAGCCTCCACAATCAGACTTTGAGTCCTGATGGAGTAGGAAGATGTCATCCAGGGAGGAAAACATGTGGAAAATCTGTTAGCCATGTGTGTCATTACTGATGTCAACATTTAAGTAAATATGCAAGAACTACCTAAGGTTCCTACAGACCTACTGCAACAGAAATAACTGAGAGAGCTTTGCCAGATTAAATGGTGCCATATTTATCTCAATCTTTTCTCCAGGTACTGGGTTTTACATGTTTGCAGCACAGATGTGCTTTCTAGGAGCAATTTGAAAACTGCTGTGGCAAAGAATTCCAGCACAATTTGTTAAATTAATGGAAGTTTTCAGCTTTAATTACTCCCAAAAAGACCTGAAAATAAACATGTATTCTAAGTATTTTCTGAATGTGAGCCATCGTATAATTAATTTCAAGTGGCAAAAGCAGCATTCAGAGTCTTGAGATTCCCAATGCAGTTTCAGAAAATGAGAGTTACAAAATGCAGATGACATCAGCAGTGATGTGGTATTCAGATCACGGGGAGATTACAGCAATTTTAGAAGGAGGAAGAGGGACCAGCCACTTTTCATCAAAATATTACACAAATACTGATGAAGGCATATTCTGGTAAGAATTAGGATTAAACTTTCAAAGATTCCACTCATTCATAGCCACGTACAAGACAGCAATGAATGCTGTAGGATACACATTAAAAAATGAGAGATTAGAAACGCAGAAAATTTGGATTAAACAAGAACGATGTCCAAAGCTCAGAAACAAGGCGCCCTGCACAAAAGCTTATTGCAGGCTGCACACATCTCTGTTATGGTGAAACCCAAATGCACCATCACTAAGTTTTTGAAAATCAAACACAGAGTCCCGAGCAACCTCAAATATAAAGCCACTAAATCTCAGTAATAGTTTTTAAGGAGAGTTCAAAAGCAAAACAGAAAAGTCAAAGTCCAAAGGTATCACAATGGCAGATCAAAGTGTGAAAAGGGATTAATGGCATCTTCAGCAAATGAAGTTTAAAATTCTAGTGTATTAGGGAAGGTCTTTTTTGAAATGGTAATAGGCTATACCTGAGCTGAAAAGACAATTAAGATAGTGTTAATTTTTTTTATGGTATCTGGCAGTAATATTTTTATCCTGTTAATTATACAGGAGACAGCAAATGTACATAATATGATAGCTCCATGCTGAGATGACATGCCTGCTGCCTAGTTAAGTGGCTACATTTATCCTATAATTAGCTTGCAGGAATGTGATTTGCATTGCATACCTAAGAGTATATATAATGTCAACTATGCCACAAAAGCCTAAAATGGAAACTGACACTCTTAGCTTTGACCTCTGGATAAAACAAGGTGATGCCTCTCATGACCTCCTGCTCTTTGTATTCAACCACACATAAGAAATGCATTGAAGTAATGCTAAATGTATGACATATTCAAAATGTACAGAAATTTAAAGTCAGGGCAGAACATCAGTGCTGATGCTTCAGCCTGAACTCATCCCTTTCCAGAGAATGAGGATAATGATGGTTAAAAGGCAGCATCTGTGGTTTATTGGTATTAACTTCGAGAATTTTTTCTCTTGCAGGTAGAATTACATTTCCTGAATATATATTTAACTGGCATAGGAAGTACATAGCTTTTCTAGGCAACAACATATAAAAAAACTTGTTATTAAAACTATGTTACTGCCTTTTTTATTTTCTGAACATTCTGTATGGGGTTAGGGTGCACAGGACTTCACTGCTCCAAATACTGCACATCTGAGTGAGCAAACACCTGGAATGAAACTTTAAGTGTGTGGTTGAAGATACCTTTGTCAGCATTTGCATTTCTGCTCTCATTCAGGGACCGACTCCAATACTGTCATTGCAAGCAAGCATCAACCTACCCCGAGTTATTCCACTGATTTCAAGCTGTCCTTTAGTCACAACTCTGCTCCTGATCTCAGAACATACAGCACCACCTTGTTCTGAGGAGAAAAGGGAAACCAAGCACCCACAAACAACTCTGAAGCTTCCCTGGGTGACACCAAGTCTTGGTACACCATGAATTCTAGTTTGCTTTGTAGTCCTGCAGTATCACTAGAGGCTTTAGGCTCTTGGGAGCCTCTTCCTTATCCCTAAACCCTTCCCACCACTGGGAGAGGATGAGGAAGCAATAACACAGGTTGGTAACCTCACCAGCCAGACTCCAGCCTCACACTAGCCATGGAGGGAGAGAGCCTTGAAACAAGGCCAGGAAAAGTCACCAAAGCCAGGTGACAGACACCATCTCAGAGCAGCACACAGAGAAAGGAGGGAGGGACACAGGGCAGGCTCAGGGGCTGTGGGACTGGCCGAGGAAGAGCTCTGGATGGAAACAAAAAGCCAGGGAGGGTGAAAAATACAGTGACAACCAAAATGCAGAAGGGACCTGAGAGAGCTCTGACCTTACCACTCTTCAGACAGAATTCTTTCTGTGCAGTGCCACAAACTTCTCCCCTTGGGACCCCAGGCCTCTGAAACAATGCTGGAAGGGCTGCTACTGATAACAATGGCTGTGCAAAATTAACACATGCAAGAAGGTATTTACTTGTTTTTATTTACTTGATATCTATCTGTAATAGTTGTGATTCCAGAAAATCCTTTTCCTGAATTTTTCTTTACTTCTCTACCAAAACAGTGGTAGTCCCTATGTCTTAACACAGGATTTAGGTGCTTTCTGATTTTTTAGCATTCTCCTTTGACTGAAACTAAGTTAGTTATGATTTCTCACACCAAAATTTCAGCCTTTGCAGCAGTTCCAAGCTCTGCTCACTACCATTTCAACCTTGCCTCACAGGTTTTGATGCCATATGAAAATTTACAAAGCACTCTCTATTACATATCTCATCTTTCATTAACGTTTGCATTCTTGCTTGCACAAATACTCCAGCACTATGTGCCTTTAACAGTTTGGCAGCTTCTAAAAAATCTTCTGTTTAACTGCATCTTGTGACTCTTTGTTTCATGAAACTGCTTAGCTTGGTGCAGAAGGTCTTCTCCAGTCAAGTGCAATGTAACTCCCAGGACCTGGTCTGATACAAAACTCAGGGAAGTTCTTGCTCTCCACCTTAAAGTCTTGCCTTTTGAAATAAACCTATTATTCTGTCTCTTTCTTTTTGCCCATGATGAAATGATACTCTAAACTTCTCTGATTAAAGTACATGGCATGCTCTCAAGTATGCGTTACTACATCTGTTTGCCTTATTGAACAGCTGAAAAGCATTCAAACTATTATTCACTTTTTTATTAGCATTCAGTACATTTCTGTGTATGTTCTGGCCAATATTTTTTTAATAATAATGTTGATTGCTACAACACCACCTGGTGTTGCTGGCAACTGTGTTTTTAGGACAAATCTGGAGATAGCTGGGGTTTAATTTAAAAGCCCAGTTCCTGGAAGCATGTGATTAGATAAGAATTTTTTGTTTTGGTTTGTTTTTTAGGGGGTGGGAGGTGTTTGTTAAGAAAAAAAAAAAAAAAAAGGATTTAACAAAGAAAAGGAGCCTAATCTTCTGAGGAAAACCTAAATGTGACCACAGTGTACCCCCAAATGATCAGAAACAAGAGACCACATTCTTTAACTATTTTTCATCTCAGACTTGACTATTTCAGTACATCCTTAGATATGGAACATATCCACAAAATGCACATACATGCTTAGACATGCAGACACACAGACTTCACACACATCTTGATGGGGTACAGAAACAGTAATTTAGCAATTGTCATCAAAAGAATGTTTAAAATATAAATCTTCCTCACACCTCTATCCTTACAGCAGCTCCTTTGAACCAGAAGTGTTTTCTAAGAATAAAGAAAAAAACAAGATGCTTCTGTGAACATTTGTACTGACTCTTTATCAACTTCAGCAACTGATCCAGATCTATGTGTGGAACCATTGCCCATGTTATCTGTTTGCTGACAGGCAACTGCATAAGAAGTAACGCCCTGAAGAGTGCTCAAGATCAAAAGAAATCAATGATGTACACAATTCTATAATTTCCCCAATGTACCTGACAGGAAGAGGCACTGAACTGGAGCCTCAGTTCATCATGAGGCATGAAACAGGCAGCAAAGTTTTCAAGTTACTTCCTTACATTCAGTGCAACCACATACAGAAGAACTGGTGAGTTTTCATATACTCTTAGGGCTTGGTTGTACTAAAATACAACTCTATTTTCCCACATCCATAGCAGATTAAGATTCTAATTTGCTCCTTTAAACGACACTCTCCAGTTAACCTGATAGGCAAAGGCTTTTCCAAAATCCCACAACATTGTTATCTAAGAATCAAACAGCAGGATGCTTGAGGAGCTGTTTAAACAATAGCTATTTCCAGCCTTGATGGAGCACCTTATTTTACAATATGTTGAAACACAAGCATCTTGATTAATCTTGAGTGGGCACCAAAGAACATAGTCCAGAATTTAGTCTTCAGGATGCTGAAGTCAGTCTATTAAGGAAAAACAAAACCAGCAAACCAAATTACCACTTTTATCCCACATACCCTGAACTAGGCATGCCCATCCAACTACACAAGTCTTGTTTCTGTCTACAGACAGCCCCAAAGTGCACAGCCCCTTCTCCTCAGTGAACTTCTCCTGGCAACGTTGGGACCTTCAAACAGGAACAGCCCCCAAGTTTCATGAGTTTCTCAGTTACTCACTCAGCTATCAGCCCCACCCCTGTCCTAGGGAAGAGACAACCCTTCCATGGAATATTTCTGCTTGGCTTTACTTGATAAGCTTTTCAGTCCTCTGCTCTCCCTCAAAGTCACCATTTGGCCATTAAAATGTTTCATATAGGGCAACTTTTTCTCAAAGACAGTCTTAATATATATAAAGAATCCCATATCTTGCTGCCAAGGTGAGCTACCTACAAATGCAGTCCAAACAGGGATGTCATGGATAAACATCACCACAAAGAAACTTTCCTAGTCTGACCCTACTCACTTGCTGTTTTCACAAGGGTCACTTTCTGTTCAACAACAGGGAGAACACAATGTTCACAATGCAGTAAAAAGATGTACAAAGTGCCATTCTGAGTTCCTGGTTTATACTGATACCAGTATTTAACTGGAAATCAACCTCACTTGATGGTGAGTGAAATATACTTTGGACAGTAGGATACTGCCCCAGGAAGTCTGAGAAATAAATGCCATGTAATGAAGGTGTTTTGGACACAATGTGAGCACACCCTGTGGGTTAAGAGCAAGGAAGGGGCTACAGCAAGCTAGTCAGAGTTTGCAGAGCACCTGAAAAAATGTTGGTTTTTGAAGATAACCCCAAGGGGAAAACTTGTGGGAAATCTCCTAAATGGTGTGAAAGAAACACAGCTTTAAGATCTGCCAGTTTAAACAAACATTTTTGTTTTGTCTTTAACTGGAGCTAATGAAGTGCCCCACTTATTCTGAATCACTAATGGGTTAGAACAACTAATACCAGCATAGCCTTAGGTAAAGAACCGTGAGCTCAGCAGCCTCCTTTTAGTATTCAAGAGCTGCTGCTAAACAAGCACTGAAATCCATTGAAGCTGAAGAAATAGATCCACCTTCGGTTCCGCTTTGAATTTGGCCCTATTTACTGAAGAAACAGGGGAGAGTGGAAGGTATGAATTATCCAGTCACTTAAGCAGGTGGTGCTGAGATATGTAAACAATGCTTGAGATTCTTACTATCTGAGTGTACCTATGCATATACATTATAGATTTAATATATATATAGTACCAGTATTAAGGAGTCTAACAATTTTCTAAATAATTGACCTTTTTCCATTAGATGACCTGGGTGTTATCCTGAAGAAGCAAAAAAAGTAAGCAGACATCTACAGAAGAAAACTGACTACAAAAATCACATGCAGTTCACATTTTCCAGATGTTAGTATGTTATTACAATATGAAGCTGAGCACTGAATAGCACTGAACTTGCTTTTACACTAAAAGTCAGAAGCAGTCCGCCTTCCTTATACAAGAAATGTCATGAAGAAAGAAGAACAGTTCTATTTCTTTCTCCCAGAGAAAGTTTCTAGCAGTCATCTTTAGCTGATGAAAGACAGATACTGCAGGAGCAGCTTTGCTTTTTCACTACCCAACACGAGGGGTCCCCCACTACAGAAGATATTAACATGTAATTAGGTATCCACTTAACATTTTTCACACGTGTACACATTCATATCAAAGCCTGATATAAAAAGCTGCTTTTAAAGCTGGCTGTGTAGGAAATCATGTGTGATCACTTGTTCAATCTGAAGGTATGGAGTAAGCAGGGATCCTAAGGCAGTGTTCCCACTGATCCCCACACAAGCTGCACATTGTTTGTTAGCAGAATTAGCATTACCAGGACAATCCCAGTAAACTGGTTGGAGGTTTTCTCAACCCTCCTGTGTTGTGAAATGTTCTTCCTCTTTGCATTTTGTAATTTGGAGCAAGAGGTGAGGACAATCAGGCTTTGCTCTGAATTGATTTAACTACACTTTAACAAACACCATTTCACTAGCTTTACTGAAAAAAAAAAAAAAAAAAAAAAAGTTGTATTTGCTCTACAAAGCCATACCATCACCTCAAGGAAACAAAACAGAGATAGGACAGCTCATTTCTAACACCAGGACAGTAAAAGTCAGTGTAACACCAGGAGAACTGCAATGTGGTGGTGGAAAACTAGCAAACTGACCATGTGTTCTTCCCCAGATGGGTACAATGTACATGTGTAGTTGAGAAAGCTTCCTGTGCATTGGTGGCTGCTGCAAACAACACCCAGGCATTTACTTTTCTATTATGTAAGAGGAGCACTCCCCTTTATCCAGCTACCTGTATGAATACAACCACATCCTCCAGAAATTCCTGCTGCCTCCTGAGCCTGCTGGCCATAATCCCACAGCAAAAGCAGACAGCTAATATATTTCTTTTTAAAAAAATATAAAACTCAAAACTATCAGTCTATTATATATCTTTTCCACGTAAGTAAGAGAATGACAGCATGAATAGTCACGTCCAGCAGAAGCTCACCTGAGGCATGTGTTCCTCTTGCAGCACCCAGGAGGGTGTGCAGGCAGGGAGAGGGCACTGCCAGGGGAGAAGGCACTGACAGAAGGAAGCACTAACTCTGGGCTGGCTGTGTTTGTGTCTGAAAGTGGAGACATGCCTAAACACTGTATTTTTTTAGACTTCACCAATAGGCAGCACATAAAACGCTAGAAATGCCTTTGATCTTGGCAAAATTAGGAGATAGGACTGTATTTGGGTCAACCACCCCTTCCTTTTGCACCCTTGTAGAAGAAAAAAAATGCTGAAGGAAGAGCAGCACAACAAAGACAGAATTGCTCCTTTGAATAGAAACAATAGCGGCAAGCATCTCTAAAATAAAGATATTGTGATTAGGTTATACACTCCTTTTTTAAAAAACCTGCATTAATTTTGATTTATATTTAAATAAAAATGATTAAATTTTATCTTCTAAGATGGAAATGTTGTGATAAATACTGGCCCATGGCCAAACTAATCTCTAAAGCCTACAGCTTACAGCCCCTGTTGTCTTGTATGGATATTTGAATGGCAATGGGTTTTATCAGTATTTCTAAAGGCACTCATTTAATTATGTGGTTGTAAGAATTTTCAAAACCCCAAAGAATTAACACTACCAATACATATTCATATTTCTCAAATTAATTCAACCTGAACATTTGAAAATATTAATTCAAAAAACACACTCATTTATTTTTATTTCTGTAAACACTCAGAGCTCTTTTCTGGTCTTGTTTATGCACTCATTTTATTTTTGTATAATTATGAAAAAATGATGTAGTGAGCTCTCTTTCTTTATGTTACATAATGCTGGCAATTGATCTATTTACAACAGGGCGCATTACCCAGGAAAAATGAACCTGAGACAGAAGGAAGCTGGTAGCCCACAACAAAGGGCAAGTGCTGCTTGCTGAACCCACGTGCCTGTGCATGGGGACCCCCATTCTGGTGTCACTGGTGTGCTCCCACTGCCTTCCATGCTGCAGTGGTTTGAAAAGCTGAGCATTGGGAAGGGCCCGGAGGTCTATACATAAATGAAACAGCTTTGTAAATGAAAAATATTCTCACCAAACAAAAAAAGTTGAACTGTTTTACTTAAAAAAATATTAAAATGAATCACATCTAACTGAAAACAGGGAGATTAACTTTTGCCAAATTGTTTACTCTTTATAATTAATTTTGATTTCCCATGTTCTACACACAGCCCATAGCTTGCCCAGCAGGAGCCAGAGCACCATTCTTCACAGGCCCCTCTGCACAGCAGCACGCTTTGAGAAAGCTGATATTTGAGAGAAAACAAACTTTTCTGCTTGAGCAATTATCAGTCTGACATCACACTCCAGGTATGCAATGTTGTGTCATTTGACAACTGTTTGCCCACTTTGACAGGGCAAATTAGGACTCTTTCTTCTCTACAAGCTCATGTACAATTATTATGGCATCATTCTAACATATTTACTACACACAGGAGAGAAAATGACATTATCGCTTTTAGCTGTCACTTAAACTAAACAATTCACAGGTATGTATGGTTATTGCTGGAAAAAGGATTACCATTTCTATTAGTAAGCAGAAAAACAGCAAGAAGATTAAACATTTTGAGAAACACAAAATCTGCCCTGTTCCTTAAGCATCTACCCTACTTCAAGTGTGTGTCAGATAACTGAATTTTTTTTAGGCTTCTTATAGCCCCCATGCTTCTATCAGTTTAACATAAGTAATAACAAAACTGAATTCCCTCTGCTACCACTAAGGCTGCTTAAAGGACTTGCTTTGCTGCAGAAGCCATGACATAGGGGACTGAAATCTCTAATGAAATGCCCCGTATGTTGATTTATGCAGCTTTAGTGGTACCATTAACTGAAAATTGTTCTTTTCATAGGCTTATAGAGAATCTGGTAGCTGTCATTGTTCATGATTCAGTGAGAATACTGGGCCTAAAATTACTGCTGCATTTGGGTGGATAAGTGAAGGACGATTGTGTTAATATTTAATATAACAACAAATATAAACCTTCTATATATAATAACATATTAGATTCCATCACTAGCACAGCTGTCATTAAGTAATCTTTTTTAAAGTCTTCCTGTTTAGAAGAAAAAAACAATTTCTTTCAAGTGCTAGTAAAATATATTTCTGGGGAAAAATACATACATGCACACATACATATATATATAGACACGTATGCATATATATATATATGTAAGAATAACCAGGCAGTAAGCATTTAAAATTGTATTTCAGACACTAATGCAAGCAGCTAATCCTATTTACATTCATATTAGCCCTGGGTATCTTTTTCCCTAAGATTTACACATTTGTATGCTTGCATGAGTTGAAGTGCTTTTTGCATGATATCAGTACTTTTGTAATTTAAATCTATAAAAGGCAATTTCTTTTAAATATACTTCCTAACAGTGGGTGAAAGAAGCACTAAACTTATTTGAGAGCTGTACACATCAGTAAACATGTGCACTGAACTCCAGGCAATGTGCTGTGAGAGAATTAATCTTATACTGTATTAGCTAAACAGAAAGATTCTGGGACTCCAAGTAACAAGCATGGAAAATGTCCAAACGTTTTCCTCCTACTACCTAGAAAATGTGTATTTTTTAGGATTATGATTTTAAAAATCCAAGCCTTTTTTCAGTGAGTGGTTAGTTTGATATTTCCTCACCTTAATAATTTCAAAATTTGCAACAAAGGTAGTCCATAAATAGCCCTAATGAATTTTACAGATCTCTAATTTTGACTACCTTCCTCTCTGTCACCTTAATTCTGAACAACAGCACAGGACTACCATTTTATTTAAAAGTCTATAATCTCCTTGCACTTTCTACAAATATATAAACACCAGAGTCAAGTGAAATTATCAGGAATTAGAGGGAATTTTTTTGCTAAGAGAGATGAAAATCAAGCAATTTGTATGAGAAAGTCTCCAGATACTTTTGAGTAAGACACTACTGGAGTAGCAGGACTTGAAAGGGACTGTGTGCAGTAACTGCTAATTCCTTTTTTACTATTTCATTTTATAATTTAATACAAAACAACAAAATTCAAGCATGGAGGAAGAGATTAATTTTGAAAACCCTTTCTAAAATGGTCAGTAAAATGAATTTTCAACCCCTGTTGACACGTTCCCAGAGGCTGGTGAATAATACATTTCTGCCTTTTTTTCTCTAGGTTAGGTCCATCTACTGCCCTCAGTATCCTTCTTTTTTCTCTTACACTCCTTCCTTTCTTCTTCCCAGACCCCAAGCTCTTCTGCCCAAGCACCCCTGTGCTCTACCCATTTTTCTGTATTTACATGAACTTCCTGGCATGCCCTCTCTTCCCTCTGACTTTTGGAGCCTCTCTTACATGCCTCTTTCTGCCTTGCCCTTCTTGCTTGTCAATGCCATTTGGTAACAATGCCTTTAGAACTGTTACTGTGATTATTCATGCATAAAAAGATGTTGGGAACATGTTGAAGACAAGTAGTCTCAGATTCCTTATGCCCTTTCTAAAATAAACAGCCATTTGCAAAAGAAAAGAGGAAGTTGTGAGGATTTATTGCTCCTCTAGCTCTAAATTTTGCCAGCACAACCGGTGCTCAAGAAAAGCCAGTGTATATTTCTCTGACATAATCTGCTGCCACTCACAAATGTGTGTGTGCTTCTATTTCTGTACACTTAAAAAAAGGATCATGCTGTCTAGAAGAGTACAGTTGATAAAATTTTAATAAATAAGTGAATAGTCTAAAAGTAGATGTGAATTTCACATGATATCTCATTATCTTCAAAAGAAAGGACACACGAACCATCAGTAGTGGCAAGGACATGGCAAGCAGCTACAGGTCTCAAAAACTGCATTTAATGCTAGCAGCATTGCATGTCCTTTTTTTTCATGTCCTTTTTTGCCTCACCCCTAAAGGAATCAAGAACATGATTTTCAAAAGCAAATCACACATTAAGGAGGGCTCTTGCAGGTGGAATGGTCTCTCCCATATGACACATCCAGAGCAGGTTTAATGTGACTTCTCTTCTACCCACCCTTCAGGAAAGAGCTCTGCAGAGCAGTTCTTTTATTTGAGCCCTGGCATTTCAGACTTGAAAACTGGATGCAAATATTGTTTTAGCAATTCCCCAATCACCCAACGGGATCAACCAGAATTGATCTCTGCTCTTTGAAATTAGCAGGTCTTACACAATCTTCCTTCTGTGTCAGACCTTTTTTTTTTTTTTTTTTTTTTTGTTCCTCCTTTTTTTGGGTGGGGGGAGGTAAAGAGGAGGAGTGATGAAGGGCAAACTGGCTAACAATGGGCAACAATGGATTGCTAGTTTTGTATTGCTAGTTTCAAGCACCTGGGTTTGCTCCAGCCTGTTTCAAGTACTGATATGGATATGGAGTCACTGGCAAACTAACATCCTCAAGTTTAGTTAAAAGAACTATAAATCTGAAATGAATGTATAAATAATATGCAACTGTCTAGACAGTATAGGTCACTTGCAAAGAGACTGGGTCAGGAAAAGATTGTCCATCAGTCAGACAACCATAACTGATTCTGATGCTAAATAATGGTTTAGATATTCAGTATTCTATATATGCGAAAGGCTTCACTGAGCATTGGATCTTCCCAACTAAAGTAGCCTTCTACTTATACATATCTTTATGCAGCCATAAGAAAATGCACTTGCTATTTAAACATTAAAATTAATGCCCAAAGAAAAAGCTATTTAGCAAGGGACTGGAACCAACCTATGTAATTGGCTTTTGGTAAAGCAAAAATAACCATCATACCCTACCCATGATAAACAACCTAATCTAATCGTAGATGGAATCTTAAAAAGGGAAACAATTAAAACTTCAAGCTGGCAAAGAAACTTATTTCCACTTACAGAGTCAGTTCACAGATACATTCAGGGAATTGTGTGTTTTATAGCCCTACCTTGCTCTCTGCATTTCAGAGCTCTGTAACTTTCAGGTATCACAAATTCAACCGTGCTGACTACATGTGCTTTAGAAATCATTCTGTCCATTGTAATGCATTTTTTTCCACTATTTTAGCAAAATAAGTAGGTGGTCTTCAAGGTAGCAATGCTGCCATCCTAATATTTTTTCAGGATATAAAAGCAAGTTTTGCAGGATTGGAGATAATAGCAGAGACCTATGCAAAATATTTCATTGATTGGCAATTTATGAAGCACATTTATATATATTTGCTAAAAAAGGAAAAAGAAAGTACATGGGTAATAATTCTGGCCCATGCAGCAGCTGGCACAGCTGAAAAGCAGGTGCTACAGCTGCAAGACACAGCCAAGGGCTGGGTGTGATTCCCAATCCCAATCCAAACACATTCCAGAATCAGACCCTGTGAGGCAGAGGATGCACTAACTTCTTCCAAAGGTGGTGTGATTTCAAGGAGGCTCCACATGGTTGCATCACTGAATGCCTGTGCAACACATGGCCAAGCACATCTCAGAGCATCTTTGGGACTTCCATCAAACCAAACTGCACCACTGGTAGTGTAACAGCTCGTTACACCAGCAGCATCACAGCATGCCTTCTAAATCCTACTGCTGCTTATTCTGAGTGGAAATACACAGGTTATCCTGGTAATTCTGAAACCTACTAGTGTGTAGTGACTATATTTTTCAATGGGTGTGGCTTGATTTTCTATGTAAAAAAAAAAATTAAAAATCAAGTATCTTGCTACTTTTCTATCTACAAATGCTATCAAACATTTCTGCACAGAGGTTGCAAATTTGCATCTTTTGTTATGCTGGCCTACCTTAGTTCAGCTTGAATACATCAGCCCAATTACGAATTTTAAATGCTGCTTGCAAAGAGAAGAACCAAAATCATGAAAATTAAACAGTGAGTTCCATCCTGCCAATGCTGGGGCAGTGGTAGTGTGGCAAAGGCATCACATCCAGCAGTGATGACAACAATCAGCCTCACACACCAGCCTCTTGCAACTTATACCAAGAGGAAGCAACTCAGCACTTCCAAAAATCACACCCACAAGGGCAGGTCAGGAAGCCCCTCACACACACATTGCACTCTGACACTTTGCAGAGAGGCTGAAACCCAACCTGCAAATCCAAAGCAAATTCCCCATGTTTGAGGAGTCATATGCTGGCAGAAAATACAAAGGCAAGGAAATGGCCAAGCTTCTTCCAGGGCTTCACTGCAAAATCTTTGCCCAGTTCTACCAGTAGAACATCCTTAGCCCTTTCTCTGTCATAACTATCCTCCCCCACTTTTTTTACTCTAAATCCAAAGATGCTCAGAAGTCAATACTGCATACAAGCCTTGAAAATGAAAGACTTGTTTTTAATCAAGGCTAACAAAATGATGAGCACATTGCAGTTATCATTTAAGCTGTCTGGGCTAATCCTGTTCTTAATTAAAAAGACTTTCCATTTGAGGAAAAAAAAAATAAAATCAAGATATACACAGTTAAATTAAAGTGTTATATTTTGGGAAGTTTTTTTGCAGGTTTTGGAAGGAAGAGATTTTGTGAGAGATCCTATTAGCTGATACTATTCTTTGTTTTTCCATTAGCAGCCTACAGGCAGAGATTTCAGGCTCGGATACAAATAGATTATGCCAAAATAGCTGTTTCTGAATAACTTCACGTGTGGACACTTTTATTCTGGAATAAGAATACAGTTATTCAGAAATACCTAGCCCTACTTTAAATTCAGACCCTGCATTAATCCAAATTAGCTTTCAAACACAGCCATCCCTTAGGCTATTAGAAGCTTGATTGTGCCTGGTATTACAAACTTGTGTAAGAGCCCTCTCCAGCCATTCTGCCTCTAATCAAATTTATTCTGAGTTGCACTGTGGGGAAAGCAAACTGAGGCTTACATTATAAATGATTTTGAGGCTTTGAATCCATGTTTTTCTTGTAGCTTTTTTATAATGATCTCTGTCAGCTGTTCAAAGTGCCTCTGTCACTACCATCAGGTATCGCTACTTCGTCTGATTGATTTCATAAACCAGGGTTCAAACATGCACTGCTGGATGGGAATTAAATGTATTTTTTTTGAGTCTGTAAGGCTTTATAAACTCAGAGAATATTTGGGGGGCAGTAGAGAGTCTTCACTGTTGCAGTGCTAATGGAAAAGCTTTTAATTTTGGATGTGTCACTATCATTTCACTGTTTCTGAAGTATTGTCCAGCCAGGCACAAAGACGGGAGAATGTTTTGTAAAAGTCAAAGTAGAAAAAATATGTAGTTAGGCTGCTTTGGAAAACATTGCCTGTCTCCAAGTGTGTTATTTTCTTCCAGATGCCATAGATACTTTATAAACAGAGTTTAACAAGCAGCTCCAAGGGCTTGTCTACACTTGAAAATTAATTTGGATCAAGACAGAAATGAGAATTTATAGTACAATATGTCTTTATAAAGTTGTTCTCTTCACATTAAGCCCTCTGGTGCTTTTTCATAAATAGATGATTTTTAAGGTCCTGTCCAACTCAAGCCATTCTATGATTCTCTGATATTCCTTGATGAAAACCACCTTGTATTGCATACACAGCACATAAAACAAGGAAGCAGGTAATTTTTACATCTTTTTGCTAAACAAAGAAAACTACTGCAACCCAAGTTCTGCTTGGGAAAATAAAAAGAAAAGAGTCCATGTTAATCAGTGCAACTTTAAACAAGTTTTAAGTATGGTCCTTCCCTCAACACTTCTCACCCATCACTACAAACCTTGCTCATTAATGACAGCAACCTTAAAGAATGTTTATGTCTTAAAAAATAACAATAAAAAGCAAATCAAAAATGTAACAGCCATTGACCAGCTGCGAAGAAAAATGCTGCAATCTGTCAAAGGGAAAAAAAATATGGAAAAAGGAGGGAGATATTAGGGCTGCAGAAAACAGATTTGCCAAAATTAAAGGACCAGATGTAAAAAAAAGCATGCTGGGAAAAAATTATCAGAGTGTCCCCAAACGGGGGAAGGAGAACACAGTCAGAAATGAGTACACTTCAGTCTCTCAAAGAGGTCTCTTCCCTTCAATGTAAGTTGTTCAAATTATAGCAGTGTAACCAAAATGTTCAAAATCCAAATGACAAAGTGCAGAAAGAGCTGTGAAGGTATTTGTGAGACCATTCTCTTATTCTCACCATCTGAACCATGTGTTAACCCTTTCAAAAGCAGCCAGTACCAGGCTAAGGGCATTCCTGTTCCATGGAAACCAATGCCCAGCACTTTCAGAAGCCCTGTGATCACTTAAGAAAAGTCATCAGCTTGTGCCCAGGGATAAAAAACCAAAACCCAACCAACCAGCCTCAACCCTGACCTCTCAAAATAAACTGCCCAGCTCCACCAGAACAAGGGCTCCTGTGGAGTCCTGGCACAGAGGTGCCCAACTTCAGGAGACAGATCAGGGCTCTGGACTCAGAAAAATGCAGAAACTTCCTCACAAAATGGAGCAAGATGTCTCTTCTTGTCTCCAAGATTTTGTACCGTCAAGGTAGGGGAACTTATTTTGCCTCTTTCTGCATTTCCAATTCCTCCCATGCCTGCAAGGATTGCCACAAGCAGATGTGACCACTGCAGGGGCATCAGTCCTTGTGCTGAAAGGAAACCTAAGGGGATACAGTTGCTTCTAATAAAGCCATGTTTTGGTACCTCCTGACTACATGACCCAGAGTTTAGTGCACTCTGTGTGTGTCAAGCAGCCTCACAGACCCTTACACAATGCAAAACCCTACTGGCACCGATTCACATATTTTCATATATTCTTCACTCACAAAATCCCATACTCATGTATGTTAGCACAGAACAGCAGCACTGAAATAGGCTTCTAGCATAGAATAACAGCAAATATTGTGATGTTATGAGCAACTGAAGAACTATTCACAGTTTGGCTTCAGTTTCCCACCAGCTCAGAGCTGGCTGCTGGACAGAGCACCCGTGCCACTCTGGAGCCACTGGGTAATTGGGAGCAGAGGACACTGGAAGGCTGGGACTGTTATGACAGCAGATGCAGTGGTTGCATCACTGCAGCTGCTGGCTCCAGAGGCAGGGGCAGCTCCCCTCTTCATTGCAGTTTTATGTGTCTCTCCATTTCCTCACACGAGGCAGTGCTAATGTGCCACTCTGGCATAGCCAGAGCCATTCGTGCTGCTGTTAGCTCATCCCAGAAGGCTCAAAAAGAGAGCCAGAGCAGACAGGGATAGAAACTGAATCCCTGGCAATGCTAATGTCCATTCACATTGCTGAAAACAGCTCTGCTCCTTCAGGAGTGTCAGGGCAGTCACAGATGTGTTTGTATCTGCTCTCTCACTGTTTGAACAATGACAGTTATCCCAGGGGAGCCAGGAGATGGAGTTTATGGCATGGCTGTTCTCTACTTGCTTTCTGAATGACATTGAAGCAACCTGATTAGTTAACTTTAGCATTGAAATTTGACAACTGAGAAGCTCTTTTTGAAAGGAAACATTAATTTAAAACACTTTGAGTGAGGACAAAGATACAAGGAAGTTGCCTCTGCCAACACAGTTTGGTAGAGTTTGTGGGGGTTATTTTCCAGATATACTTATGTTTGATATATCTGGGGATCAATCTACTTTTATGATCCAGAATTAGAGTATCCTTGGAGTTACTCTTATCTATGAAAAAGCAGCAACTTAAAAAGGGACATTCTCCAATGCTTACTTAATAATCTACTTTTCATTCTAATTGAGTGAGGAAAAGTACCTTCAGCTTTAATATTTCTTTCTATTTTCTCCCTCCACATTCTTAATATTTGAGGCACATTCTACAATTCTGGGAGACAGTTGCTGACTTCAGCCAAAAAGGATAACATCTGTTACAAACTGAGTGATAGAGGAGGAGGTGTCAACTTTCCTGCAGGTGAAACATAAAGGCAGCATCATCAGCTGACCACAGAAAAAGAGAGGGATTTGAAAGTGACAGAGATCCACACAACCAGAGGCCTGAGACAAAACTTTCTGGCAAAACCACTTTGAGTTCAGATGAATATGGAGCCTCATGATGTTTGGTCATTTGGACCATGATCTCCAAAGGCTGAGTGAGGGTATTTTATGCAGAGTGCCATTGAAAGTCAATGCACAGTATGCAAAATTAAACAAGAGTAATCCTTTGCAGAACTGGGGCCATGTTTAGTTAACCTTTTGCAGAAAAAAAAAAAAAGAAATCTTAAGGTTATTCTCTAAGATTCTATTAGGTCCTGCTGTATTTTAATAGAAACGAGGATTTTGTTTCATTTTTGCTGCTCAATATTTACATGGTTAAAAGGAAAACAAAATATTAATCCGGTCTAATCTTTTTAGGATCAAAATCCCAAACAACATGTGTGAGAAATGCTGAGGAAGAGATAAGCAAGAGGGAAGGTCTCATATACAGCCTTGCATAGAGTCAAATTCGTTTTAAGAGTCTAGCTTTAATGAGAGCTTTAGAGATTTAAGAAAAATATATTTTTTGCATGTAGAACATTTTGAAGAACAAGTTGACTTCAAATTTCTGTCACTGACGACAAGTCAAGGATAACATTAGGGAATCATGATCATAGAAATGCCAGAAAAATTAGTCAGAATGTATCATGCTGCCAGATCGATCTGCTTCCCCAAACCAAGAACGTGGTCTGGACAGCAGAGAAAAGCAAAAAGACAAACCACACTTTTTAGGACAAGGAACCAGCAAAAAAGAGAAAGAGGGTTGTTTTTATTTAAAAAAAAAAAGCTAGCCTATAAATAAATAATGTTTAATAAAGGAAATGAGAAATGTAGAGCCTTGGAGCAAAGACCTCCATGTACAGCACCCCTACTTTGGCCATAAAATACAAATGTGATTCCCATCTTCTGAGGGCATCATTGTTGCTGTTCCCTAAGAAAATAGTCCTTTCAGGATACAGAGTCCATTTTCTCCTCATCATTGAATGACCTTTTGAAAACAAAGAAGTTGGTCAACCAACTACCTAACCCTAAAGCTACAACTATTTTATTTTTCAACTTTTATTCAACTGCAAACAATAATGGAAAATACAAAAGAAGTGGAACGACAAAGACAGGAGCATTCCAACCATCTATGGAAATCTTTGACAGATCAACATGAGCTGGAAGAGTCCAATGAGGTCTCTAGGGAGAAAACTAATTGTGGGTAGGTAAAGGGAGACTTTAGTAGAAAAAAACATCCTTTTCCATTTTGGCCATCCATTGTGTTATGTCAGTTCAGTAAATGATGCTCAGGTGAAAAGATATCTAGGAAGAATAGTGTGCACTGATATTTTTCAAAATACAGAGAAAGAAATGTTACCAAGAAGCAATGAAAAGTGATATCAAGCAGAAGGAACATGTAAAAATTGATCAGTGAAAGGAAATATTAATTAGGCTACTTTAGACAACAGAATGAAAATGTCCTGAACCCCCATGTTCACACAAAGGAACTGCAAATGATCAAGACAACAAGGAAATTCTGTCCAGGACAGCCTCAGCTGAAGCAATTCTGTGTCTCAGCCTGCCCCTGTGCCATCAGCAATTCCACTTCTTTAAGCCAGGGCTTTTAGGGCAATAGATGAGGCCAAATTCATCCCCACCCTTGTCTTTCTCTAAGACAAAGCAGCTAAAGCAGGTTCACCCCAAATCTCCCTTGTCATATGGAAAACGATGCACAATTTTAAGTCAGGCATCCCAAGAAAGTGGCAGGAAAATAGATAGCTGCCTTTGTCCCTGCTACCACGCTCCTTGTCATACACTCTTCCTGAAAAAGAAGCTTTCAGCAGCTTTCTGACAACGGGTTCTGAAAAGAAATGTGTGATTTAAGCAAACCAAAAGGGGTGCTGTTCTTGGCAGAAAGGGATCAAATCCCATGTCAGTCAGAGCACAGCAAACTCTCTTCCACTCTGTCAGCTACGATTTGCCCATTCCTGTCCATTCCTTCCAGCCAACTGTCCTCAAAAAATAAACATCACTACACAAAAAGCAATTCAAGCTGCATCACCAAGTCAGATTTAGCTTATTCCCAAGTCACCTCTCCCAGATTCAGTGGACTACATCACTGCATGCTGGATAATATGGTAGAAGAGAGCACACACAAACACCACACAAGATAATTGCACCCACACAGCCTACTGCAATCAACAAAATTATATATGGCAAGTCTTTAACTCAAGAAATTAGTTCTCTTTATCTTCTGACACAATGAGTTAGACACTGTCTCTAAATTTCCTTCTAAAATAATTAACTTTACAAATTACATTTCTCAAGTTAGCTGAACATGGCTAATTATATGCATTTCAGAAATGCACATGCATAGAAGGGCCTTGTAGATTATATGGCATTAGTTTTCTACAAACTTCCCTCTTGATTGGAAGATACAAGAAGAAAAGTCATGAGAGCTACTGAAAACTCTCAGCAAGAGGGAACCAAGACCTGACAAAGACACAAAGACATGTTTAGGGCTGTTAAACCTTCTTCTCTTGGACAAGAGTGGACACGCCCAGTTTGTGAGACATTCCTTGGACAATTAAGTGTAATTTATACTTTAATTCCTTGTTACCTCCATGGCAGCACAGTGAGTGTGTACAGACATAGTTGTGGTTGCAAGGTGTGACATTTTCCCCTGTTTATGTAACTGCTTCCTTGCAGGGAGCAAGGCAGGAGCCTTGCAGACTCTGACCCTTCTGAGCCAGGGTCATCCCTACAGAGCCCAGCTAACCCCAGTACAAACTGTCCAGGGCAGAGCAGTGCATGCAGGCCTAGCTGGCAGTCCTGGGAACAGAGTTCCTACATGTTCACAAGCACAGCCAAAGCAGAAGCATTCTTAACTCCAGGAGAAAATCCAGGAGATGTTCATTTATTTGTGCAGTACTCATCCCAGCATCCCATAGTGCTTTTGTTTTCTCATTTTTACCTGCAACACCACAGCTCTAATCAGTGCCACAGAAATATGTATAAATCATGGTTAGCCTATGGTAAATTGTCATGGTAAGAACCCACATCAGAGACCACCAAGCTGCTTCTGTGTGTCAGCTGAAGCAGGAGGTTCCAGTTCCTGTGACATCCAAAGACCCACAGAACTGCAAAGCTCAGACATTGCTTTATTGGCAAACAGAAGATGTTTCATCCACTGTATACGGTCTTCCCAGAAGTCATGGGGTTTATCCAAAGAGAGTTACTTTACCTTATTAAATCAACATTAAAAAATTCTTTCTAGGAAAAACCCTGAACAGCTCTGGTAGTTTATGATGGGAGAAACATTATTTATTTGTCATGAGTCAGAACAGGTAAAATTAACACACTCATACATGTCCCTCAACACATTATTAAAATGTACAACACAACATAATTAAAATGGTCTTTCTTATGAGCAAAATCATCATCCAGGTTTTTTATCTATCACTTTATATGCAAGCTGACTTATGGTCAGTAAAGATATAGTCTGAGAGACAAATATATTGGATAGAACATGGCCCACTTCAACCTGTCCAAAAAATGAGCACAGTCAGTCCATTTCAGATGGCCATGTTAATGGTGATAGATGATAGATAGATAGATAGATAGACAGACAGACAGACAGATAGACAGTGCCAGTGCCCAAGGAGCACTCTGTTTAATCAGTCCTGTAATTCACAGCCCTATTTCATGCATCACTCTTACTAGAAATACATCTTTATGCAACATAAACACATGTATGGTTATTATCTGGATAAATACTAGATACTGAGATGCTGAACTGTTTCTTTGTGGAATCTCTGCTATGCTCAGGAACTTTGTCTTGTGCCAGTACTTTGTCCATTTTTGTAGATAAATGGTCATGAATCAGGGGAGACACCTGCCTCCTTCCACTGTCCATTTAACTGGAAAGGTTCACAAAGTCTGCAATCAATCCCTACATTCAAATTATCACCAACATTGACAAGATGCTGAAAATTTACTTCAAGTGACCAACTTAACTGCTCTCTTTTACTTTGTCATTCTCAAATCCCTGCTCAAATGACTCACTATTTTTGCCATGATTCCCATTTGGCAATGTTATGATGGGTGCTCAATGGGAGTACACTGTTTTTGTTTTTTTTTAAATCTGCACTTGTTATAGCATGGTAATGTCGCATAGGTATTTGAAAAAATGTTCTTTTCCCAGATACCAAATATACTCAGCTGTGTGTGAGCTAAGATAATAAGGTATCTGAGTAGATCAGCTATTTTACTTTTCCCTGCTACATTAACGGAAAAAAAAAAAAAAGCAACTACAACATATTAAACACTAAAGCAGACTGCAAGGAGTAAGTTCAAAAGTGAAATGTTCCCAAAATCCAGTAGGTATCTGTAACAGCAGGTTTCACTTAAAGTGGCTATCACTTTACTAGTTTTAACAAACTTCAAAGTAAATGTCCTAATGCTACTCATTTTGTGTGTCTGTTTTACATCAGCCACAATTCTGTATCACGGTTTCACTTCTGCCTGATGCTTATAATGAATTTTTGTAACTGGAAAGCACATTTAGTGTATGGATTAAATTAAGAATGGTTTTACAAAGCAGCATGATAGCAGACATTTATGTTATTAACTCACTTTTTTACATATCTGCTGATATGTTGTTGGGGCATGTTAAAATATGGTATGGTAATCCATACCACATCCATCAGCAAGAGAAATATACTTAACTGAAATAAAATCAGAGAATCAGAGGTCAGTTTCATGGGGTCCATTTCAAGTCACTGAAATATAGGAACATTTTTCAAATAGAACTATTAATTTTTAATTCATTATACCACTTCAATTCAATGCAAAATGGCTAATTTTAATAAACCAAAGTGTCAGTGCTGATGGTGAAATCTTATACAGATGGAAAGCTATTCTCCTAGGAATGCAGCCTGGGAGTGATACCTTGAATACCAAACATGGAATTTTTATGCTATTTGCCAGCACATGGAGTGTGCTGGATGATTTCACAGCCCTTGGTGCTTCCCACTCTGAGGACCAGAACCACGAGCTATGGCAGCACCTGCAGGGCAGCTCAGGGGAGTTAAAGTCACACCTCTCAATGAACCCAGGAGCACTGGGCACCGGTCTCTTCATTCCCTTAGAAGTCAATCCCAAAAGAAATGTTGCGGGTCTACTTTCTGTAAGCAAAACATCAAATGAAAAAGGAGCTCTTGATTCTCAGTTACAACTTATTATGTCTCAGCCTTCTTCCAAAACCAATGCAGCTGTGTGCCTGCAGTGACCCTACTGCTTTGGGGTAGAGAATGGCCAGCACAAGATGCACAAACTGGAGGTAAGCAGGCTCACTGAGATGAGCGAGTTGGCACATCTGGCCCACAAGGCACTTGGAGTTCAGGCACAGCCCTGAAGAAGGGATAACAACACAGCAAGCAAGGGGAAAAGACATTCCATATGCTCTGTTAAAGGGACAAAAAGTTATCCTATTTTTTCAGTCATGTTCCTTCAGGTGCTAGTGCCCCTCAGTGCATGCACATCCAGTGGCAGGGGGGAACTGCAGAGGTACATTTTGCTCCATTTCCTATGCCTTCAATTCAGTCTGGATAGGATATTCATATTACTGTCATTAAAAGATTTCTCATTTCATCCCAAAACATGTCTTTTCCAAGGCTAAGGAAGATGTCACTCTAAGCAGTTGTTCATAAAACTTTTAACCTGGACACTTTTTTTTCCAATCACCTCCCAAAATGTAGACTCATTAAGAGATGGTGTAATTAAATCTGTTTTTAAACCTTTCATTTTTCTAGAAATATTTGATTCTGCATGGGCCAGTTACCCTGGTTCTGACTCCTCTAGGATATGCACACAGTGTACACACAGCTGCTGATCACCAAAGATCAGCAGTAGTCATTTGTTGAAGGGAAGGTAAAAACCTTCTTAGAGATCCCAAGAGCAAGTGGCCGTATCAGATGCATTTCTAGGGCAAAATTAAACTGCTCCTTAAGGCTGTAATAAAAACCAGCCATTGGAGCTTATTTTAGGAACATTTCATTGATCCAACTGTATGAAAAAGAAAGGCTGAACTCCATTAGCAGGAAGAATTTTATCAAGCACACGTGTATTTATGCTGCAGGACTGAAACTTCCCCTCTCCTCTTCTCCCTCACTACACAGGTCTTGTCCCTGGAAGCAGAGAGAAGTCTTGGAAAGGCTGAGTCCTCTGTCCAAACACACACATCTGCCTGTCTTTTGTCATAGCAGTTAGGTCTCTAAAGACTTGTGTGGGCTTATTTTCTTCAAGGACTCATAATGACCAACAGAGCACACAGAGGCAGCAGAACCTGACCCCAGGCCAGTCCTCCTCCCTCCTTCATGCCCAAAGAGCTGGTGGTGGTGGTGGTGAAAATAAAAAATATACTCCATCTGTGCAGTACAAGTGGAGCAAGGGACTTTTAGGTTTGATTTCAGAAGATAATGAAATCTTCCAGGCAGCTATGGCTGCTGTTTGCCTCCACCCAGCCCTTAGCTGAGGTTGCTGCTCGAGCACCAGCTGGTGGCCCAGCACCAGGAACACAGTATTCCATGGTGTGAATATGCAGAATGCACAATAGCAGGAATTGTAAATATTTTCCTGTGCCCTCCTCCAGGTACCTGCAAGTATGGTATTTAAAACTGTCAGACATCAGCAGTCAGGCATACCCAGACATCACAGCTGCCACCATCCAGGAGGAATTATGATTTATTGTAATTTTGAGATTATACAACAGTTATTTAGTCATTTTAGAGTACAAACAACTACTTTAATAAGCTTACAGATAAGTTATTAGTGTGGTGGTGAACTCCTTTGAAACAGTAATTTAATTACTCCCTCCCTTGGAGGATCTACAACATCTAGCACACATAAAAGGAGGCATCTCACGTACGAACTTGTCCAACAGTTATAAAGACGTAGGGAGACATGAAAAGAAGATGCTGAAATATGCATAACCACAGAGTTCAACAATAATAGGAGTCAAAACGATAAGATATCAAGGATCTTCGCAGTCTTTAAATACTGCTAGAGGCTACATTAAAAAACCCCACCAAAATTATTTTCAACTGTCTGTATCAGTACTCGACTCCTATTTAATCAGTGAGTTTTGGGGCCAGAATCCTCTGTCTCAGATGCACACAGCTCCACACACCCTGATCCTAACCTGCAGCTATCAGCACACACAAAGAGCAAAAGTAGTACTAGACGAGGATTTTAGCAACCCCCACAAGGTACAGAGAGCTGGTCAATAACAAAAAAGCCACCCAAATATAGAATTACAGAGAAAAGAAAAGAAAGTTATCCCAAGGGAGGTATAGCAAATATTTTCCTAGCATTTTTATATTTCAAGTTTATGGTGATGCAATGGAGAGCTTATGCAATTCATTTGGGTTTGGGGCCTTGATTGTCCCAGAGACAAGAGCTCCATTTAGCAGTACCTTGCAAGTTTAGGTACTTGCAAAACGACTTCAAAGAAATTCTTGAAAAAAAGTTTTGTCAACTTTTCTGAATGCAATATTTTAAATGAACCCTCCATAGAAACAATATATAAACAAAGAAACCTGGTAGGAGGAGGAAACTTATCTTAACACTTAAAAAATAACTAAATGTGGCCATAAATCCTGGACCTTTTTCAAACAACCAAACACGTTGCAAATATTTTGTGCTCCAGATGAATTTTACTAGAATTTTTATAAATTTATAGTTTTCAAAAGCCTGCAAAAATGAGACTGGTGAAAGCTGAGCATTTGATACACATTTAAGTTCCTCTTCTTTTTTTTTAAACTCAAATAGGATAGTTCACTAACTGTGTAATAGTTCCTCCCAAAGTAATTTGCTATGATGCTAAAACTGTTCCTATAATATTAGAGCCAAGATTTTATTTTATGATAAAACTAAAAAGCGTATAAATTATGGGTTGCAAAATAACCAAGGATAACACTAATTTATGTAAATGTGTACTGTACAATACAAAGAAATATCCATTTTTGAGCAGCATATAATAAGATTAAAAAATCCTGCTGATTAAACAAATAGCCTTTTTAATGCATTTTGGGTTAGATGGAGAACGTTTCCAACATGAAATAGAATTTTGCTAAATTCAAAATACAAATAAAAGAAAATTAAAGAATTAATTAGAAACAACAAGCTGTATTTCTGATCACAGCCAAGAATACAAACCAGGTAAGACAAAAGAGAATTTTATATGAAGTATTGTCTATCACCCACCTCATCTGCCTGTGTGATCACAACCTCTGGGATGCTGCTGCTGTTGTCACCTTTTCATCTTCGTTCCAAGCTTCTTCTGTTCCTCCATGAAGGAAGAGATCCGAAGATGCACAGTCTAGCACTTCCCCAGCACACTCCTCATCTTCTGGAAGTCGGTGCTGACTGAAGGCTCAGTGCCTCCCACAGAGGCTGACAGGGCCCCTTTGCTGGCACCGTGCACCCTGTGAGAGGTTACCTGAGCCTCGTCAGAGGCTGGTGTCTCACCATGACAAACTTTGTTCCCTGCTGAACAAAGAAAAGACAAGACATGAAGGCCCTTCAATAGGACGCCGACTTCTTTAGCTTTGCCATGAACTGTATTTGACACATAAGGGATCCTAAGCATGTATGATGCCTGAGACTGTAACATTTTAAAGCCTGTATAGTGTCTTTCTCAGGGAAGGATTCTGCAAAACAAAAATTATTACAGCAACATTCTTCTGTTTCACAGAGAAATCCCTCATGCACACAAAAAGACACCTGCACACATTCTGCATCAAATAAACAAGCAAGTCCCAGCAAGAGGAAGAGTTTTTTTGAATGCACTCACTGCTACCACAGCACTCAGACTACACTCCCAAGTCAGAGCACTGTGAGGTTTTCTCCCCCTCCCAAACACCTGGTGCAGGCTACTGCTCCCAGCTGCCCACTGAGCTCTGAGCCTCTGGAACCCATCAGGGAACGAGTACAGCTCTCCAGGAGGGATGCCAGAGTGGTATTGGCACTACAGTTAAACTCCTCTTATTAGCAATGTGTTTATATACAAAATACAATGTATAACACATCCAAGTAATTTAAGCTCAGGGCAGCATTGTTGAGCTCCTTCCTTTCCCACGTGTGATATTCCATCTCCCACTAAATTCCCAGTTTCAGCATTGGGAGGATTCTCATCAGGAGAATGCAGCATGCATCTCTTCAGCCTGCAAGCATTTATTGCTGGACATGTGAGAATACACAACCCCTCCTTTTAAAAGCTATCCACAGACAAATGCTATAAAACATAGCCTTATAAAGACAAATTATTTAATTTACAATTATTATTCTAATTGTTTTTACTTTGGTCTCTGACTAAACATAACTTGACATTACTTCCCCCCCTCACCCCCCCCCAAAAAACTGGCAGAGTATCACTTTCCAAATGACACATGACATAATTTACTACAAAAGGGAAATGTTCTGTGACTAAAATGACATAATGTTGATTTCCATGCAAAGCATGGTCTCAAGGATTTACAGATAAGACAAAAATGACCACATATATGTCTAGAGTTCCACTTAATAAATCTGTGTAGCAGATTTACACCGGCCATTTACACCCAAGTGAAGCCATGGTGATCCCTGCTCACTTAGACACCAAAATTGATATCTGCATTTGGGGAAAGTTCAGGTCTTTGGAAACCACAGTATGGCCTCAAATGCACACAAAACTCATCCTGAAGAAGCACCACGGCAATAAAATAAATAATCTTTCATAACATTAAATTCACAAATATGTTCACTCCTTTATATGTGCTGCCCAGTGTGGAGGTTACTGGGCAGAAAGCAGCTGTGTTGGTTACAATCTGAACACCGGGTACCACTGAGTTACTACTACATATTTTCATGGTAGTTCAACTTGCAACAACCTCACATCTTGACCCACAAACAGAGCAGGAAATCAGATACTCCATTCAGTATTTTCTGAGAATGCTGCAGGTGCCCAAACACTTCCAACAGTTTCAGAAAACCAACAGACAAATTGCAGGACCAGCTCAACTTCTCAGAAACAGGTCCAGCTCAGTTCCTGCCCTTACATCTCCATGAACAATCCCATTTGCTGTCAGTTGTGTTAAATGGGCAACTTTCTTACTAGTCAAGCAGAAAAGATGGGGTGGGGAGGGGTAATCCTGCACACCCAGTGTGACACGCCACCAGAGGAGCGAGCATTAAATTAGAGTGAGAGGTTATAAGTCTGACAGAAATCTGATCTGTATTCCCTAATTATGGAGGCTCACTTCCACAAAACTGACACAAATGTTAAGCCAAATTAAATGTTGTCTAATTAGCTACCATACACAAGCCTTCAGAGTGGGATGTCTACATGTTATTTAGCGAAGCAACTGGAACTCGAGGACTCGCGGATTATCAGTCAAGGCAGAGCTGCCACCCCAGCTAACTGTTACAAGGTGAAGCCATTCCATTCCCACACATCCCTTCCATGAGTGCTGCTTGTAATATTTACAGGAGAAGGCACATCAGTAAACAGAGCTGCCCGGCGAGGCGGGGGAGCTGCGGGCGCCACTCGGGGGCTCCGATGTCCCCAGCGAGGTGCCACAAGCCGTTATGAAAGGCCCGGCTGACGGGCTGAGGGCACACAAAGAGAAGCAATCCACCAGTGCTGGTAATTCATGAAAAACCACACTCTGCCACGACAGCTACGAGTGCCAAGTGACAGCTGTCAAGGTAAATGGAGTTTGGGAAGCCTTTCTTAAAGGATCATCTGTATGTACATGGTATTTGGGGGAAGGGAAGAATTAAGCATGAAGATTTTCATGTCTATTCCCTCCCTTGGGACACAGGTGAAAAAACTAATTTATGATTCAGCGTAATCATTCCGGTTTTTGACTGGAAAAGATAGAAAAGCATTTACTTTCTACACTTCAGATCTTGTACAGTGCCAGGCCCTTTCATGTCATCAATACTAGGAAGAGTCTTGAGCATGGGTGAGGCTGAGGGAAGAAGGTGCCAAGGCTAAAGGAGCCTTAGGTGTGGGAAGGGAGAGAAGTGAAGGCAAACCATGCTATGATGTGGTATGGGAGAGCAGCAAGAGATGCCCTTCACGTGGGCTGCATTATCTGCAAGAGAGACATCATCCAGATTAGTCTCAGTACTAATGGGCAGTACTAATCCATAGTCTAGAACTGGGAGGAGCCGAGCAAGACAAAGCAGCATCTCAGCGTGGGTCAGCCTGCCTTGGCACAACTGCTTTCCCACCAGAGTGGGGAGAGGCTCTGCGTGGGTAGCAGGGCTCAGCCAGCATGGATCCGATTGATTTGAAGGGGTTTTGTTCGTACCACAGAAGGAAACAGCTGCAGCAGTCCGAGCAAATCAGCCACCATTTCCCATACAAATCACTTCTTATCCTGTCTTAGCTTCCTGAAAACATGATTTTGTTTGTTTAGGAGCAGCCACATTAAAATGCAATAGCCAAAGCACTGGAAAATTGATTTGTGAAAATTTTAGAAGATCTACATCCAGCCATGGTTTAATGGATAACACTGACCATACACAATACAAACACACAGAGCTCTACTGTTTACGTGCTCTCAGAGCATGGTAGGAAAGGCACGTCACAAAAAAAAAGGAAAATTGGGCAAGGAAAGGGTGAACAAAGCCTGCTATTAACGTAATTCTCCCTAATTGTTTTACAACTGTTAAACTGACAGCATAAAAGGCTCTACTATTATTACCAGCTGTAGTCTATCTCTCTCTATCCACCCTAAGCTTCCAAACACTCTAGTTACTCAAAAACAAATGGAGCCAAACATTCAAGCTGAGGTCAAACAAAAAGGAGGATCTTGGAAGTTTAACACCCACTCACACCCAAGAACAAATAAAACCTTACAAGGACCTATCTTTTCCTGCTATCTCCAGTAACAAATCCATCTAAGCTGATTAAATTTTGCATTGAGCATCTTCTTGAGCTGCTACTCATACCATTCCTAGGGCCTCACCCATAGCAGATTGCTGCCAGTGTTTCCATGTCACTGTTTCCAGAGACTGTGTTGGGAGCTCATTCTCATTCCTGACTAACCATCCTGTAGCCCGAGGAGAAACAACAGTGCTGCACAGCACCTCACTTTAAAACCAAGCACCTGGCCTTGCCCTTGGCTTCTGCACTGCACAGATCCTCACCTGCAGCTGCTTTGCTTCCCCAGCAGGGCGATCAGGGGGGCAGATCCTCACGCTTGCCCCAGGACAGGGGTGGTGCCCAAGTTCCACTGCTGCCACATGACCACTTCACAGAAAAAAGTGACATTATACTAAAAGCATTGACATTGAAGGAAAAGTGGTTGATCAAAAACTATTAATAGAAAGGAGTCCACCAACTCATTACAGCATCACAGAATATGCTGAGTTGGAAGGGACCCACGAGGATCATTGAGTCCTACTCCCAGCCCTGCACAGGACCATCCCCAAGAGTCACACCACATGCCTGAGAGCACTGTACAAACTTCTTTTGAACTGTGTCAGGGTGGTGCTGTGACCACTTCCCTGGATACCCTGTTCCAGTGCTGACTGGCCTCTGGGAAAAGAGCCTTTTTCTTACACCCAACCTAATCACAAAAGATGAAGCCTGTCTCCCTTTGCAATCCAAATGACTGAGGAACCCTGTGTGAATGGGATGATGCTGACAGCACATGGGTGAGACTGTGGCCTGGGGAGCAGCTGAAGAGATTTTCATTATCTTATGCCTCCCAAAATAGTTATTTCCCTATTGCTGGTAATACTGGGATAAAGAAGAACTGGTGCAGGTCTGGACATTTCTATTTATGCTTTCTATTACTCTACGCATAATTCTTACCAAAAATAAATAAACTATAACCACTTTTGCTTTTAAACAGATATTTTAAACTCCAGTGTCTGACTGTGCACAGTAGAGTGAGACAGGAATAAGGAGAAGGCACTTATTTGTGGAAGGGGAAAAACAGTGGAGAAACAGGGTAAAAATGAAAACAGGATTCCATTTTTCCAGTCAAGATGCAGTTTGCCTCCACTCTTACAGGTCTGATCCTTCCAAGATCAACACAAGCACACAAGCTTCTTACACCTGAGTATCAGCATACGTGACCTGACTTGTCAAACAGAAGAAACACTAAAAAATGAAAGCATTTTCTCAAGGGAATCAAACACACCCTGTTTCCCCTTTCACCGCAGCCCTGTGCTGAACTTCAGAGCCTTGCCACAGGCACGTCTCCTTCCCTCCTCTCTCACACACCTCTTCTGTCCCAGCCCACGGCAGCTCTGCCCTCCTTTGCCTCCCTGCACTGTCCCACAGCTGAGAGCCCATCCCGGGCACACACCCACACCCTCCCTCCCCAGACAGAAGTGAGTCTAAGCACCTTCCTCTGTTGTGGGTTTGCCAACCATGCCCATCACTTAAACCCTGTTAAAGCAGGGAGAGCAAACAGACTCCCATTGTCCTCCTCCCCATGCTTGAAGCCCTACATCTACATTGGATTGGATTTGCTCACGACAATGACAAATAATGCACAACTAAAGGCATGACCCAACACCCAAACTGCTCTGGAAGGCAGACCACTGGCAACTCCCAAAATCCTTCTGAAGCCATCAAATACCTTTCATGTTATGACTGAAAACACCATTTGCAGCTCAGTGAGCAACTTCCTGACATGTGAGGTTCCCTGGATGGTCTTCCATTTCCTTCACCAGACATTTTCATCCAGGCAAAGTTTCTATGCTTTCTAGTTTTCTCCAGGGTCCCCAGATATCCAGAATCCTGGTCTGGACCAAATCAGATCCAGATCAACCCTCCCATATCCTCATAATGCCTAAAGCATTCTGTAAACACAGTGCTCACTGCTCATGTTTCTTGACAAAACAAATAGGTGTTTTTCTGCCTAGCAAACAAATGTGGTTGACCTTCAGGTAATGGTTGGTAATGATGAGAATAATGTTCTTTTAATGAAGGTCCCAGAAAAGGTCCCTTCCCCACTTATAGGTAATATCTTCTGAATTATATCCCAGTTTAAAATTATCCTTTATGTTTGAATTAGAGCACCAGTGAGAAGTTAGTAACAAAGTATTTGGAAGATATTGCCAATGATTCAAACTGCAGTATAAGAAACTCTGAGAGAAGTAAAGAATGTATTCTGATCATTAAAAAATAGTGGTTTTAAACAAAAAGAAACCCTTTAGGAAATTGATAACTGTGAGTTTCTTTACCAATGAGCATCACATAGGGGAAGGTGAACAATTCCTGTGTAATTGACTATAGAGGCACAACAACCTGCTGAAATGCTGAGAGAATTTCACCAACTTACAGTTTGCGTGGACACATGCTTGTGAAAATCTAGCAAAGATAGAATAACACATACAACAAAAGTCTGATAATACCTATTGTTTTAAGGGGGAAAACAGGATGTTTCAAAGCTTTCCTGCAGTGACAAACTGCTAAGATCATCAGCCACAAGCATTCACTCTGTAGGAGATGGAAGGGAACTCACTGCAGCCAGGCAGCCACCAGCTGTCCCTGTGTGCTAACTAGAGGCTGAAATTCTCCCTCTTAAAGCAAGCAGCAAAGAAATCGTGTGTCCCTTTTATCTCCTTGTTCATAGCATCATTGTCTTAGATTTTGTGTTCAAGACAGTAGCACTAGGGTGAGATTCCCATATCCATGGGATTGCATTACAATGGAAGCCCAAGGCCAAGTTCAAGGAAGGCTGTGCAGTCACCTCCTGTACAAACATCCTTCCCAGCTTCAGCAGTTGTGCCAGGACAGCAAAATTGGTACCCTGAGAACATATTTTCCTGGTGGCCATGTAATCACCTTCCTTTTGACCCCTTCCCTCTCTCCCTCCTTCACCTTTTCCCTTTCTACCCAATCTAAAGTTTCTCAGTATTGTTCTGTGTAATTTTTCCTCATCTAAATGCTGCAAACACTAGAGTCCCAAATTATCATATTTTTCAGGACAGACTTTTTTATTTTAAAGAATCATACCTCAATGTTTAGAAATTAATATTTTCAAGATATAGATAATATTTATTTCTACAGTTCTCTCTGGCTTGAGCTCTGAATTTCCATAGAGAATAATCTGTGTATTTCACCCTTGCACAAGTAAGGTGCCTCTCCTTTTCCACTCCAAAAGAAACGCAATAGCAACCTCAGCCACCCAAAGAAGTTTGTAACATTTCTATTACTAACTTATTTCAACCTACAATTACCAAATTACTTAATTATCATAATTAGATATGAAGCTTTACTTTAAATTAAGATTAAACTGGGTTGTTGAAATAAATGCTAATATATTTAATTGTAGTAATTATTTTGGCTTCATTGCTGTTCCTCAACAGCAGGTCTTCCAAATAAGTATGAGTGAATGATGTCTTTACACTGAGTTACCCAAGCTCAGCATGCAGCAAACAGCAGCAATTCAGTGTTTGAAGCAGAGGGCACTTTTCCCTGCTTACCTTGACTTCCAGTGAGCAGATATTGATTTCCACAGGAAGCCAACGGCTCTTCATTTTTACTATCAAGGTTTCAAATTAATCTGATAATGGTTGAAACCTATTCTCTTCCAAGGCATTACTGGTAGGCATGAGGCATTCCTCCCTAGAAACGTGGACTGAAGCCAAGAGATTGGAAGTGAGCAGGTCTGCCATACTTTGTGTGGCTGAAGAGAAGTTACAGCCCTAACAAAGCAGAAGGCAACAAGGGACTGCTATCAAATGCACTTCTACCTCTGCCCTGTCTTGTCCCAATCTGCATCAGGCTGCCTGTTTCAGCACTTATCTTTGAACTGAAACACAATTCTAATTGTAGATAATAAAGGATATTGCAAGGCACGCAGGAAGAGGTAACAAACTGCCTGTCCCTCATAACCTGTAGCAACATTTGAGGCCAGATCTTTGCTGCTGCAGCCACACTGTGTATTAGCCAGATCCATGCTGTTAGCTTGTTTAGTATATACTAAAGGTAAGTATAGTAAATTTGATTTGCAACCCGTCTCATCTCATTTACGTGATGAAGCCAGTGCAATAAAATACTTCTGACATATTACACTGGCCTATGACATGATGCCAATGGAAAATGACATGTCCCACCACACTGAATATGATAACATTTATCTGAATATCTATGATGCTTTTTTTTAATCTCTGAACAATTCTAAATTTAGCCAGAAAACATAAGAAGGTAAAGCATGGATTGAAAAAAATATTTATTTTCTCAGAATCTCACTTGACTCTTCAAAATCAGCACAGGGCTTGGCAGACAGGGTCAAGACACTTTCAAAAGCCATTGAGAAGCCTTTAGAGATATTTTTAAAGTAAAGTATTTTTAAAGTAAACATACAAAATTCATCCTAAAATAGAAACATTTCAATATTTCTTTTCAATATTCTTCGGTAATTTCTTTTATGCAAGTCCTGGAATAGCACAGAGAAGATATAGGTTCATGATCAAAATGAACTCATCAGCTACAGCCTTTATACCAGTGCTAGGGAGCCAAGGCCCAGACCTCAGAATCTGCACATGAATCAACATTAAGTCTTCACAGACATGCAGCATTTTCCTCTAAAAGACCTGAGAACGCTTTATAAGCACTAATGAATTAAGTGTCCAGCACTTCTGTGAGATAGGGAAACACCATCCTTCTTGTACGGACTGTGGGCAGAAGGAGGTTAAGTGATTTGTACAGGGTCACCAAATAAATCTGTGTAAGGCACAGCAAAACTCATGTATCCTGTCTCCAAGTCACGAGCTTTGGTGTGAGACCATTCCTCATCTCCACCTCGGTCACACGAGGGCTGGTGCTTGAGTCACCAGGTGCTGGAGACAGAACCTCTCACACATACATTTCCCATCTCCCCCTAATTACTCATATTTTAGAAATATTCACATTTTTACTGCTATCTTCCGTGACAAAGTTTTACTAGGCTTAGAAAGGTCAAAGTAATTACATGTAAAAGTGTCATACATGTTATAACACCCTACAGAAACCAGTCAGGACTCTTGAAGCCAAACAGATGAGGAGTCTGTAGGGAACTGGAAGAAGGTCCATCAGAACCTTTACAACCTGGCTGTCACCTGCAGACAATTCCCTTGGAGACTCACAGGGTTTCAGGCTGCTGAGAGGATCCTGAGAAACCAGCAAACCCCTGTTCTGAAAAATATTTTGTTTCTCTTGCCAGCTTCAGTAATGAGATTAAATTAAAGAAAATTTTAAATTGAATACCCAGGGCAAGAAACCTACTTCCTGGTACTCTGATGTATTAAGCAACGTAATCTCCCAGAGGAAGCAGCAGAGCCCAGACTGCTCAGAGTGCTTAGAGCCAGACAGGGCCAAACAATCAGTTCCCTTGTCCTGAGACAGACAATTTCTCACCTGAAAATGGGCATTTGTCCAGCAGACAAGCTCAGCCTTTAACAAGATAGGATTTTTTTCCCCTTTGTACACTTACAAAAATGAAGAGGCACAGCCAGTGGGAGATGGAGCAGCCAACAAGGATCCTGTGAGCTTCCCCAGCACACCCATCCCAGCCCTAACCAGGAGCAGGTGGGTTCACACCTGGGAGGGTGGGACAAATTGGTCAGTAAGAGAATTGACTAAAGAAGTGCAGGAAATCCACATAACCTTAAGTGAAAAAGATCATCTGTTAACTGCCTCTGTGACTGCATGCACACAGCCAAGTGAGATTACTTTACACAACTTTTATTTACTCTTCTTGCCATATTTAATTAAAAATGCTTTCATTCATCCAGTTTCATTAAATTACCCATTACCTCAGAAAGGCCAGTTTAGACTTACATTTCAGTTTGAAAGCTTAGAAATCTACTTGTGATCTGCTAGAGCAAGCAAACCAGCAGAGAAAATTTCAAAATCAGAAGGAAAAAAACTCCAGTGCTGCTTTTTCTCACTCCTGGCAAACTCAATATATTTAAAACACATGCAGAAATTCAGAACTACTCACAAAGTGGGTTTGAGCTGATGCTGGTGAATATCAAATTAATGGTTTTGCAATATGTAAAAGACATACTGGGAGACTGGTACGATCTGCCAAAACCAGCCTTAGTAAACTGATCTCAAGAATCTCAGGGACCCAGCTGCAGCACTAAACCTCACCAGGCAGAGTGGGTCCTGTTACACCCAGCTGAAAGGTTGGGGCTTCAGATGTTTGGTTTTGTACAAGGTTTTAGAAACCTGAAAGAATTTCTCAGATGCTTTTTCCAACAAAAGTTTTCACTGAAAGGAAAAGAAGGTAAAGCAATTTACATGATGCTACTTGGCTGTTTATTTGAACTTAAAAACAGTCCCTGTGCACTATTTTCCTCCATCTTTTAATCATCAAGTTTTGTCACACCCCTTATTCCCAAGCCACAAGGACCCTTGCAGCAAAGCAAGCCTTTGCTGGAGAAGCATGGATTGCCTGCACTCCCATGTGCAAGCTCCTGCAGAGGAAAGTCTTGTTTAGGGATTGTAAGGAGAGGAAACAGTGCAGTAATACAAACTGTGAGACTTAGAATAATTTTCTACCATGTTGTTCTTGGTCATATTCCACAGTTTACCTATTCAATCATTATTTTACCTAAAAAAAATTTAAAACCACTGTTAAATGGCAAATAAGTTCAGGAACTAAAGCTAAGAATTGTAGAGCAGCCTGTGCTGTTGGTGTCCAGCCCACCTGGCAGGTCCTCCCTTGTGCTGCCAGAAAACATCACCTTTTCTTCTGGCTGAATAACACTGACTACGTAAAGCCAAATAAAATGAGGGACCAGAACCTGTGACTACAAATAACTTCAGTGAGTCTGGAAAGGGCAGCCATCAGGTTTGGCAACAGAGGCTGTAAATATGCCCTTCACACACAGGCTGTCTAAAAGTGGCAGGTTGCAGCAGCACACTTAGTGGCACTGGGGACACCGAAGTGCAGCAAATTCTCAAGGGAGGTGATTCTTCCCCTCTACAAGTTCTCATGGGACCCCACCTGAAGGACTTTCAGCTGAAAGTGTCCAGCTTTGGGACCCATACTCCATTACTTGTTGGAGTAAGTCCAGATGAGGGTCATTAAGATGATCAGAGGGCTGGAGCACACCTGTGAGAGAGCTGTGGCTTCTCAGACTGGAGCAGAGACAGATCTGGGGAAACCTTATAGCACCTTCCAGTACCTAAAGGGGCTACAAGAGAGCTGGAGAGGGACTTTAATCAAGGGCATGGAGTGATGGAACAAGAAGGAATGGCTTCAAACTGGCAGAGGGCAGGGTTAAATTAGATATCAGGAAAAATGTACATAGAGATGTTTAGATGAGATATTAGGAAAAGTTACCATGAGGGTGGTGAGGCCCTGGCACAGGTTGCCCAGAGAAGCTGTGGCTGCCCCATCCCTGGAAGTGTTCAAGGCCAGGTTGGATGGGTCTCTGAGCAACCTGGTCTAGGGGAAGGTGCTCCTGCCCATGGCAGGGGAGTCAGAACTAGATGGTCTCTGAGGCTCTTCCAACCCAACCCGTTCTAGGATTACTCGTGAGCTGCACAAAGCTGCACACTTAGCTGGATGATCAGCCCAAATGGTCACATTGTCTCCTTTCCCCCATGGGCACCTAAACCACTGCCAAATCCCTCAGACAGGGCTCTGAAGTTCCCTCCCATTCTTTCTCACCTCCCTGCCCACAGGCCACATCCATGGTGTCTGCACAAAGGCGAGGGGCAAGGAGGTGCAGCTCCTCTTGTAGCACTGCCCTGCCTCAGCCATTCCCCACCACGGTGGCACCTGCACCGTCCCGAGTGGGGCAGATCTGCCTGTCCACGGGCTGTGCCTGAGGCCCAGGGTCCTGCAGCATCAGGGTGCAGCCCAGCTGAACGTATCTCATCACAATTCAGACTTTTCTCCTGCAGAGAGCTCAGCACATGTGCCCAGCTGCTCCAGCTTCTCTTTGCCGTGGAGCTCACGGCAGGGTTTATACCTATCCTACAAGCCACAGGTTAGCACACACCTCCTTCCTTTCCCCCCACCCCAAAAGAAACCAACATCAGAAAGTAATTCTGCATGGCTTCAGCAGGTAAGCAGGATGCAGAAGTCCAGCCAAGCCCTCCTTGCAGTTTGCCAAGACTTCATCCACTCCACTGCCTTAATCCAGGCTGGTTACGTGATTTCAGCTTTTCAAAGTTCAGCAACAAATGTGTAATGTTTCTGTCTATCAAGAATACTAAGTTCCTTTGCTGTATTGTGTCTGATGGGTCAAACCCCTACTAAATCAAGCTCATCGTAAAGCAATACTACCACACATAAATTTAAGCCTTTTAGTGCAGGCCTTTCATCAAGTCATAATGCTGTCCATGAAGCAAAATCTAGACACTTTGGAAAGCCTAATTGTAAGTTCAGGCTATGAAATGATCATTTTTCTATTTAAACCTCTTTTTATCACCACTTCTTGTTGCCCCATGGTGTATATTGATTATATATATTATACAGCAAGAGATAATTGTGTGAAAAGAGCTGTGTGTCATTTGAGAAAAAGGGAAATAAATAAGTCTATTTGGCAAGACTGAGACACACTGGGTGAGTACATGTCACTCTTCCTACAAAAACAAAGTGTGATTGCAGGCTCTGCTGTAACCTAAATTGTAACAATTACAAAAGTAATTGTTAAATTACAAAAAGACATTACACTCACAGACCTCCCGGGGACCCTGTGCATTTGGCCATCCTCAGCAGTAAAACGAAAGGTGGGTGTCCCCTTTGTCACTCTATCATGAAAACCAGACCAGGTGGCTAATCCTCCTCAGGGAACTTGAACCTTGGCAAAGCTTCTACCAGAGGCTGAACAGATGCTTAGGCACTCATTAACCAATTCATTTCATCGTCACGCACACAAATGGGAGTGTAACCCTGAGAGCCTCAGAACTCTGCTCCCACCCCCACAACTGAGACCCAAAACCTGCCCCTTGCTCATTTAATATGGCCCAGGTCAGTAACACGAGTTTAACTTCTCCAGCCATCTGGGAACGTGTGGGTCAGCAACACAACGCAGCGGGAACCCAATTTCAGAGCTTTCTGAGCAGTTGGATGTAAGTTTTGGAATTATTTCGGGGACTAGCTTCCATATCTACAACAAAGCAGTAGCAAAGCCCTCGGGTCCCAGCCTGCAAGCACTGTCAGATGAGCTGCCACTGCCACAGCACTGGCAGGGCCACTGCTGCAAGCAGGACACCTAGCAGCTCCCCCCCACAGCGCTGGCAGGCTCGTGGATTTCGGCAGGAAACCCAGCAGCAGCCTCAGAATGGGGTCCTAAAGACTGCAGAAAGCTTGGGGATGACTTGAAGCATCACAGTGCAGTGGCAGGGTGGCTCTAATATCACTAACTACTTGAGAATGGGATTATTAAAAAGAAAAGCAACAACAGAAAAAAACAACCAAACAAAAAAGCCCAAACAACACAACAAAAAGAAACCTCCCCACCCCCCATAAAACAAACAAACAAACAAACAAAAAAGCCAACAACAAAAGACACACAATGAAATCCTTAGGAGATAATCAGAGATCTAACATACTGCAGGGGTGTGTTTATAAAATATAATTTCAATAATATAAATACAACAGGGGATACGAGCAACAAGTCACAAAACGCAAAGCAGATTTTTTTCTGAGAGTAGTTTTACAAGTTTAAGCCATTAAATAAGAGGCAATATCTAAAAGGGACAGAGAAAATAAGTTAACCCTGCCTCAACATACAGTTATAAACAGAACCATATAAAAACTCTCTTGTCCAGCTACTTCCTTTTCATGCTAGACAATAACTGAAAGAAGAGCATCAGTATCAGCAGAAAAAATGATGTAAGGAGAAACAACGAGCAGGACTCCTGTACACAGCTGTACTTTACTTTCAGCTCAGTTGCTTTCTGCTAGCATAGCATCAACAGAGAACTGCTCCATTACCTTGGTAAAACCAACAAGCCATTGGAGAGTCATTCAGTCAGGGCTGCAGGAAAACTTGAGGCAGTGCCCAAATATTTTTGCCAGTAAATCTGACTTTTCACACTAGGTTCACTTGTTTAAACCACAGAAACCTCCATCAGTACAATGCTGGATGTTTGGTCAGTTAGATGTCTTCAAAAACTTGGCTATGACCAATACCACACTTACCACTACCAACACCACTGGAACTTACAGCTGCTTTAAAGAGGGTGTTAGCCTGAGTTCATATTAAAAACCATACTTTGAACATTTTTATTCCTTGAAAAAATTATCTTAATTGGTGAAATGTAATGAAGTGTGCTAAAACTAAACCCCACCTTAGGCATCAGGGGCTGTCAGAATGCCCAAGGCTGGACTGGAAGAATGTCCCAAGGAAAACTTACATTTCATCTCTGTCTGTCTACTACCTTCCTGCCTGCCAGAGAGCTCAGAGCACACTGTCATACCCACCAGGCAGCAGCCAAGGCTATGGAGAGCCTTAGAAGTAACTTCAATGGCCTTTGGCAGGACAAACCTTCTCTAAAGTTTGTCTTTTTAGTCTATTTTTTAAGGTAGAAGTTGGAGATGGAGTGCCTTGTAACATGCCTCTGAAGAGGCAATGCTGGTGGATTTTGGAGCCAAATAGGGAATTTTATCCTCAAAGGAAGAAAAACCAGCAAAAGTCTGAGACTGCCTTTGTGTGCTTTACAGCACTGGGCACAGGGGGTACAGAGACTGGAAGAGATTGCAAAGAACAAAAATAAAGCAGAAGGGAGGAACGCCTTTCCAGCTGCCAATCTCCAGGCAACTAAAGCCCACAGCCCCCCTCCTCCCCCATCCTCAGGGAGAGAGAGACCAACTGCTGCAGGGCTCACAGGAACTGATCCTGGCAATGACAGACACGACCCAAGCCTCAAGAACCTTAGGAAAGAACAGCTCTGTAGACACACACTTAAAATAAATAAACAAACAAACAATCAAACAAATAAATAAATAAATATATCATCCCAGGCCAGAATATAAATAAATAAATAAATATCTCCTCACAGGCCAGAATAGAGACTTCTTAGACCCCAGATCACTGACAAGACAGCCAGCAGTGATGCTACTGTCCTGTCAGTGCAGCTGTTGGCTCATCCACAGGAGAGGCTCAGCACAGCTTTTAGATGCCAGGACAGAAAGCTCAGTCCAGGTGCAGCTCGTCCTGCTGAGAGTCAGGGCTGCTGGCAAGCCCCAGCTCTATTCCCAGCCCTTCTAATTGCATCAAAGGGAAGGAGAGTGGGAAAATGCCACAATTTTATTTCTGAAAGTAGGAGCTGATGAGGATTATTTACACACAGCTGTAATTCACAATTACATCAAACCCTTGGGTACCTTAATTCTGTGCATCACACAAATTACAGAGCACAAAGGTTTCTAATTGCAAGTCCCTGGTAGCCAGGAAAAAGCTCAGGGAGCTGGATCAAAGCAGGTGGGATGCAAGCACCCAAAGAAGCTCAGAGATACCCCACAAGGTTTCAGTGTACTCAAAAAATGCTCCTTCCTACACTCTGAGCCCAAAATTCATAAACCTGTTAGAGAAAAGCTGATTTTCTCTGAATTTTTAACTTGCTCAGGAAACAAACAAAACTGAAGCTCCTGATTCTCTACAGAGTAACCTGCAGCAGAAAAAAGTGGTTGCAAAGCAGGAGAGCAGCAGCTGGGGCGTTGCTGCTGGTGCTGGAAGTGGCACTGTGCAGTCCCTGCTTGCTTCTCCCAAGACACAGGCTGTCCTGGGCTAGTGCCATCCAGACAGCACGTCCTTGCTACGTGTGCAGCTCCAACACCAACTCTGTCCTGCAAGCAGGTGCCAACTGGAACAAAAGCATCTTCAAAAACAAGTATTCCATCCCTCTGCCTGATTGTCCTATTTCTGGAAAACAAATCAGTGCTTTAAGGAGGCCAAAGCATGCTGTGCCCAAATACAGCTTTTTTTTTCTATTCAGAAGATACACAAGTGCCTTCAAGCTTTCCTTCTTCCCCTGCTATTCCAGGGGAAAACCACCCAGCAAAACAGAAGAGAAATTAAGTCAAATATGCTTTATTACTTATTAGTTGGTAACGTAACACTTGTGATAAGCTGAACAGTTGTAGCAGGCGGCTGTGGAAGTCACTACACTGTTTAGAACGAAAACAGGAATGAGAGACAGCTCTGAAAGGGAGATTTTAAGCACAGCTCAGCCATCCTACCGTGCCCAGACCAAGTACTGTTATCCAGTTAATTTAGTGAATGAATCCCTCAGGGTCTCCAGCCATCTACCACTACAGCTCATTAGAGCCCAATATCCGACTTTTCATGTTGTATCACTGAAAGCACTTACGCTTAAAATGTAATTAAACTTAAAACAAACAAGGGCTCGTTTCCCCCCTCGGCTGCCCTGGGCCGTGCCCCGGCCCTGCCCGCACGGCCAAAGGCACCCCCCTCGGCCGTGTTATTTGGGAAAACGCCGCGTGCTTCCCACCCCACGGCTGACATTTGCCCGACCGTTCATCCTGTGAGCAATTAGAAATCTAAATACTGGGTGTAATGCCTGGCTATTGGGATTTAGACTCTTACAAACGAGTAATGCAGTAAGACTTGCTGTCCAACGAGGTGTCTTATTGAAATATCCCAGGCTGGTTTGCTTGTCACAGCTGTCGTTTCAGCCATTTGCACTTACACTGTATTGCTTTCATTACAAAAATAGAAATTTGTGTCCTAAGTGCTGTTACATTACTAATGCTAAATATTTAATTCCCCGGGGTTCTAATTATGGTTGAGCACTGGCAACACTGATTCTACTTTTTAATAACAACTGTAAAAGCAATTTGAGCATTTTTCAATTAATTAAATACATAGTGTACGAGTAACCTCTTGTCATTTTGCCCTCCAGGACCTGAGCTAATTTGCGTGGAATAAAATGTTTTGAAAATTAACTGATATACTAGTCTGATCATTGTTGTTCTATTAAATTATAGTCTGCCAAATGAGTGGTGTATAATAGTTACATACTGTACCATTCCCTTATTTATGATGGCGTGGTGGTTTTTTGAAAAAACTTCTCCAGCCCATTTCTAGAGAGCACGCTGGAGAGGCCTAATTAGCAGGCAGGAGATGGTCTATGCACCACGGGCATCAGCAGACTTACAGTGTAGGGAGACTTCAGCAATGAAAAACAAAGCCTCTCTCCATTCTCCAGACCTCATTTTCACCTTCTTTCATAGCTGAAATTAAAAGCGTTAATTAAATGACTTTCTGCTGCATAAACTCCTATGGATTAGTTAGTAGTTTACACTTTAACACATGGGAATTGACTCACAATATTAAAACACACAAGTAGTTTAGAAATGTTTTTGTCTTCAACTTGCAGAACCCAATATGAAAAGATTGGTCCATAAAATGAGTTTGTTGGACTACAAAGACACTTAAAAATACCTAGTCTGCTCATGCAAACAACCAGGCATAAAACTAACTTCTACTGCATACCTAACACAATGCTAAAATTATGAAGTGTATTTTCCATTTACACAGTCCTAGAAGTTTAGAACACTGACACACAACAGCACCTTATGTATCCTGGTAAAGGAAACTAACCTCTTTTCCAAGAGCCACATTAAAGATAATACAAAATTAACTGGGAAAAATTTAGTAAAAAACCCTGAAATTTTGAAAATAGCTTTTCCACATGTTTATTCATAGCTGATGAAGAATATTCTTTCAGCATGTATTTTAATATTGTATTTCATTTTACAGTGTGCAACAATGGTAAGTCAAACATATTGCTTGAAAAGTGCTTAAGGTCTAAACATTACAAAATATACAGGTGAAAGTTTGCTAGTTTTAGCCAAGTAATTTAACAGTAATGACAACATTCTACTCTGAAATCATATGGAATACAGATGATAGATAAACGAGTCTATTTTTTCACAACTTGCAAAAGTATCACACGTGGAACATTGCACTCATCATGCTAGTTAAAATGAAACCCAGCCTCAGTTTCTGCTGAGTAAGATACCTTGCTTGCTACCACGACACTCACACAAAAAGAGCTGTAATTCAAACTAAGCAGGGCTGTATTTCAGTTTAAAAAAAAAATAAATTAAACATCCCCACAATATACTACAGATTACTTTTGGTACCAAGCAAATTGAGTTTCTCAGTCCGCATTAGAACACTATTTTTTTCCAAATAAATACTAAATAGAATATACAATCACTGTCAAATAAAGTGCTCAGGTCAAGCATTTGTGTGTAGGTGTACAAGTGCATACATAAAACACACACACGGACAAAATAAGAAGAACACGAGCAATGTATTGCAATAACAGCTCTCTTCTTAAAGACAGATTTATATAACAGCATAAAACTTGGAAGTTATCTTTACTACTATTAAAAGCTCCCCAGTATCTCTAGATGTCTGCCTTCAATAAATCCTGGAAACATTCTGCTCACATACTGAGTTTTAAGGAATGTGCAGCATATGTCAGCTTCAATAAAAGGAGTACAGTCCTTTAATTACTCCATTCACCCAGCAGCTGCTTTAACGAAGTATTTTTCTGAACATATAAAAATGTAAAATACCCAGAAAAACAGTCATCTATGTGCAATGACCTCTCAGCATCTAACAACAGTGGATACACTGAAGGACAAAAACAGGAGTCACGCCAAGACCATAATTCTCAGTGACTGACTGTAAAGCACTTAGAGTCAGCATTAAGCTTTTAAAACTCTAACCCTAATAAATTGTAAACAAAGAAATAAAGATCTCACAGTTATTTTTAAAATCTTAAACACTAGCACATAACTTTAAATAATTTTTCTGCTTTTTCTGATTTGCACAGCATTTTTCCCAAGTAAAATACGGACTTCTGCATGAAAACAGGCTTGTATATACAAGCTGAAAAATAACAACACCTATTTAAACACATAAGCTAATTATACCTGGCATTTTGGACTTTGGTGGTAATGTATTGATTGCCATAGAGCAGAACACACCCCTGTTGGCCAAAAGCAAAGGTGCACAAGATTCAGAAATCTGCGTGGAGACACCTTTCCCCTTTTCCAAACACTTCTGTCCATAAGTCTTTTCATGGTACAGGACAGCAAACTCCCTCTCCCCAGGCTGTAGGGAACTTGGAAAAGTACAACTTGCACATATTTGGTGACAACACAGCAACAAAAAGCCCATTAAAAAGAAAAAAGGCAGATAACTGGATACAATCAACTTGCAATCATCTTCTTGTAACATGTTAGTGAATGGGTGCCAGCTAACTAATCTTACAGAGAACAAACCTAATTTATCCACAGCAGGATGTTGTCAGATTATTTTCAACCTAATAATTATTTCTAGCAGAAAGGCAACACTACACTTTGTAGAACTAGACACTCTGTAGAAGACATTTGCTCTGAAAAAAATATGTTCGTGTGCTCTTTGACTAATGTGGGTGGGGGGAAGATGCATGAACCAGAGAAACCCACCTAAGCCCATGAAACACCCTACAGGAGCAAGCGGTCAGGTGAAAGAGGATCTTTGAAAAAGACATGGCACTAGGTGACAGGAACATTCCCAATGCCCCTCCCAATCCTTTTTTGAAGATAAGCTTAATTAACTTTGAGTAATTTAGTTAACTTTTAACTTTAACTTTTCAGTGGAAGCTGCTATTCTATAAAGATATTTGCCACACTGAGACTTCTCACTCCCTTCCAAGCCAGAAGGATGTCTAAGATGACCCAGTCTGACCCCAGGTGTTGCAAAAGCCATAGAAGCCTGTGAGGAATTCCTCCACCACACCCAGCCATTTGTTCATGCATATACCTCTATAAAAATACTTCACCCTCATTCAAAAGATAGAAAATCTAATATTCCCTTTCTAATAATTTCTAATGATTCATTGGTCTTATTAAAAGTTTGCTCCTTAGTTTGTCATAAACTGATTTTTATCTCTGTGTACTGTCAACACATATTGCCTTAAAAATGTTGTGCTATGTCTGGAGTATGCAAACAGTCATATAAAATCAAGTGTCCCATTACAGATGTAAAGATTATTGCCAGGAATGCACCTTTTATTCAATCAAGTTAGAAGTGAAATTAAAGGAGTCAGAAAGTAACCATATAGTACCAGTTAAGAAGGTAAACTATGTTTTGTCCAACATATTTGTGGAGAACACATATAGAAATCATGTGTTTATAATAATAAACACACAATTATGATTGGGATTCCTGATAGATTCAGACCAAATGCAGCAATCACCGAAGAGCCAGGAAGTCTACTTGAAACCAACCTATTATTTGGAATATTTATAAGAAGAAAATCTGCCTTCCCTGAAGTTTTATTTTGCTGTCTTTTTAGCACTACCTAAACAGTATAGCAGTTTAACTATAGTATTCGATCATTTTAAGTGCTTGGATGTAAAATTTTACTTACCAGCCTAACATCCATGACAGAGCTCTATGTAAGATGTTATTTTGCAGTACTGGTTTAACTGTGTATTACACTTAGGCAGGTAAACAGATTCCTAGGCAATCACAACCATTTCATTAAACATTTCAATCTCAGTTCTACAATAGTCCATTTTATGATAAAAAGAGTGATATGAATTATGGGCTGTCTCAGAGAGCTGTGGAGGCTCATTTGCACTCCCATGGCCATGGGAGACACGTGACAGTCGTTTGGAGGAGGCATATCACTCCTGAACCCAGCACCAAGAGCTCAGCCATGGCTCAACCCTGGGCTGCTGGAACAGGGCACAGCTCTCACACCTGGAGCCACACCTGCCCCTTCCTTACACACCTGGCACGTTGTTTTCCTCCCTTCCATATGTACAGTATGGCCACTCATATTCCTCATCTTTTACCTTAAGGACAAATAAAAGATAATGGATGACACACAATCTGTGCTGGAGGCTCAGTCCTTTCTGTGACTGTGTTCTTTTCACCTGGCAGGGCCCCGAGAGGAGATGCAAGCAGTGCTGCTGCTCTCAGGTTTCTGACAGATCAGAAAGTCTCTTGTTCCTTGTATGCCCAAGCGAGCTCTAGGAAGGCACCTACACTCCACAGCCTTTGCACACAAAGGGTCAGTGTTGAAGGAGATGTTCAGTGCACTGCTTTTACTAAGTATGTCTTTGAGTACTAAAGATTATCCATGCCATTCTAATATTGGCACAGGGAATATCAAGAGCTTGGATGCCTCACCAGACTCCAGCATCTACTGATTCAACACTGTGGAGAAGCAACAGCAGGCACTCCTGCTGGAGGTGCTCTCCTTTCTCCACTCAAGGCAGCTCATGTGTCAAAAGCAGTTGTCCTGAGGCATGTGTTGGCTGAGGCAGCCTCTTTGATGAGTAAAGTAAAAAGTGTGTTCTCTAGATAATGGAAACCCTTGTACCATTCCCAACACCTTGACCAGATACATTTTCCTGAAATAGGTGTCTGTCATGTACACACACTCACACCAGTTCTCTCCTCTCATACTGGCACACACAAGGAGTAAATCAAAGAGCGCAGGTTTATTTTGCATTATCCAGGATGTCCCTGGAATGTGAATATTATGTGAATATATATGACACATCTGCACAGCTTTCTAACACGTCCAGTTTTTACCACATCCGAGAGATGTAACTGCACCTGCTGAAAAGGCAACACACCAGGGCCAGTCCTCAGCAACACTCTTGTCAACACACCACCCTTCCCAGACATGATGTCTGCACAGCTGGTCTGTGTATGCCTCGTCCTTTCATCAAAGTGACCCGGGGCACTGGCTAACTAATATTTGATAACACGATTAACTTTGGCTGAAGTGAGTCTGGGTGTGCTCAGGGAAACAGTTCAGTTTGCTTCCCTAGCAGGGAGAGAATGAGCAAGCAAGCATACATGAAGCCTCCTTTAACCAGCACAGCTGCTGACAAAGGAGCCTGTATCTCTTGCCTTCTCTGAAGTTAATCCCAGCAGTTTAAAGCAGACTTGTGAAAAAAGCATGAATCTGAAGTTACTCTGAAATGCTACTCCAAGGACACATTAGTTCCACTAGAGTCAAAGTATACGCCAGACGCAATAGGTCGAGTTCTAGTCGAAGAGATTGCACAGAAAGTAAGAGCTAATAATTCTTAATTTGGCATAACATGACATTCCCAACAGCTTCTCTCTCTCCTTCCAGTAATTGTATCTTGGCAGTGTACATACTAAAAAATCACTGCACAAAAGACATGTGCTGTTGGGGAAAAAAAAACCCCAAACCAAAACACCTTTCTTTGTGTTGTGTCATTCCAAAAACTGAAGACACTTTCACTGAAAAGCAAAATATGCTGATCAAACCACAAAGGGGACAAAACCTCATTCATTCCTTATTTGTTTAAGAATTACTAAAAAGAAACATTTTTGCAGGAGGCTAGGGCAACAGTAATTTACAACAATAATAAAGTGAGCATTGTAACAACTATTCCATTGAATAAAAGAATTCTGGCAAGAAACTTTTCACATGGCATTCAACAGATATTCAAATAAATGAATTAAGTATGCAAGTTAAATTACTCCAAAAATAAAGACTTTCCAGCAGTTTACCATAATGACAACATTCTATAGAAAGATACAATAGCTCTTTGTAGCCTAAAAATTGTCAGTTTTATTTTACAAAGATGACTTCCAAAAGCATCTTGCCATGACAATCGAGTTTTGAGGAAAAAACAACCTGTCATTTGATAAATAGATGAAATTAACTGTCATTAAAGCCACTTAAGCACTCCTCCTTCCTGTTATCCTTCTCATCTTGGCAGTAACTGATAAGAAGATTTCAGAGAGGCTCAGTCATTGACGGCAGGATCTGGAAAAGAAACAATTTTGCATACAGTTATTCTCATTCACAGCTTCTAGTTACTGTATTTCACTAACCTGCACTTAATTGGCTTCCTTCTGCCCCTGGCACGAGCACAGTGGACCATGTACTTCATACAAATCACCACTCACTGTTACATCTTACACCACCAAAATATCGAGGTGGTTGCAATCCTATGGTGTTAATATTACATACAAAGGTAACAGTAACAAAGTCCTGGTAACAGAGCCCTCTTATCCACCAACTGTGAATTGCTAATACCAGCCAGTGCTTTAGCCAGTAGGGACCAGACATTACTCATTATCATGCAGCTCATTACTTATGGGACATGATTGAACTTGAGCCTGTAACTTCTGGAAAATATACCACTCATCCACAGGAATATACCAACGAAATACATGAAGGACCAGATGCGATGGTTACAGCAGAATTAGTGAAGAGGCAAACTACAACTGTATATTTCCTTCCCCTCTTCCCCCCAAAAAAACATTACCCAAGATTTTTTCTGACTAAGCAAGCAGCTTCAAGAGGAAAGGAGGACATGGACTGGGCAAAGAAAAAGCCCTGAGCCTTGCACATCCAGACTAAGTCCTGTGCAACCCCAGGAGGTTGTGTGCATGGCAACCCCACTTCCAACATAGAGAGTAATTAATTGTATTCCCACATTAAAGCTACCATGGCACACCTCCACCTTGGCAGATTTCTAGCTGGCTTTAATCCTTTCCACCTTCCACATGCCAGGTTCCTCACACCAACTGGCCCTCAGTGACAGCTGAGTTTTCAATGCCATACAATACCTTGATGCAAATGGGTTTTGCCCTTTTTTCCACCTTTTGCTAGGCTACACTGCCACTTAGTCACTGCACTGACATAACAACTCCACCTTCTCTACTGCAGTGCAGCTGTACATCCACTGACGTGACAACGGGAAGTGAGGGGCTTCATCCCTACAGGAACAGAGCTGCCTTTCAGTTTGCAACTTGCATCATTTTCATGCCGAGGACAGAGCATATGGTCCTTCGAAGGGACATCAAAATAAATATGACAGGTCAGTGCAATCATCATACTGAATGAATTCAAATGATGCCATATCTAAAATGAAATGTGTGCACATAATAAAGATTCAAATGACAAAAAAATTCCCCTACCCTTTATCCCTATCTGAATTATTTATGAATTCTGCAACTCCAGCTGTTGCCACCAGCCCAAGGACACTACTTCATTTTGGGAATGACACTTCATACTAAAAAATAAGTTAACAAAAGAAAACAAAAAAAGGGAAAAAAAGGACACTGCGGGCCTTTAAAGACAACAGAAAAGCACATAGAAAAGCTCTTACAAAGGAAAATAATCAACAATCAATTCTGTTAATGTTTCTCAACTAGTTTCCATAATTCCAGACACACATTTCAACACTCATGCATTAAGTCAGCCATGCCTTTTTAACCATTGCAGTTAAGCAAGACTCTCACAGCATCTTGGATCCCTCATATATTTTTATAGGGTTATCTCAGTCTTACAGTTCACCATAAACCATATGCCAACACACCAAAGACTGTGATACTATCAGCACTACTGACAGCTTTCAGTACATAAAATGGTCATTCCAAAAGAACAGAATATTGCATATATGGAATTGCTTTTGGGAAAGCAATAATTTGTCCACAGATTTAAATAAAAAGAAACACCACCTTCAAAGTGTAGTTTAGGGCACAAAGAATTGGTTTCAAGTAATCGTGACGTTTAGACGAGCAAATTCTACATCGTTCTACATCGTGCTGTCTGCTCACTTGCAGACCGCTCTGATTTGGATTCCATCACATATCAGTTCTTAGATTTCAAATAAGTAATTTGGCAATGGGAAGGAGATGGCACAGAGAAGGCTTAGCCAGTAAGCACAGTTTCCATCACCTACTTCAACATGCTCTCCTCTCTCTCTTTAAACTAAACTTGTTTTAGTTGGCTGGTCTGTAGAGCAGATAGGTAACAGACAGGATGAGTAAATAGGAGAAAAAAATTAAAAATCTATCATTGGTTTTGGTTGCTACTTTATTCATAATGGAATCAAGATCTGAATTGTTACACAAAACCACCCACTACAAGAACATACTGATGCACTGTGTTCACTGTGAAATTAACTGAAATGGGTCAAAATTTGCAAGTAGCTGAGTGCTGAAGGACATACAGCCCCTAAATATTAGCCCTTCATGACTGACCAATAGCCTCATCTCTGCCACAAATGGTATCATTCTGTTCTCTACCTATGATGTAAATTTCACAGTGTTTTCTACTTTTACGTAACTGAGCAGCAATTGGGCTTATGTTCTGCTCCTGGGAGATCCCAAATGCCATAAGAATTTTTAACCAATTAATTGTTTAGGATTTTTTTTGTCTGAGGTTTTTATTTTCTCCTCCATAGTCCACCTGAAAGTGGACTAACAATTGTCACAGTTCTAACACAGAAAGATGTATGAATAAACTGCAGAGCTTCCAAGGCACCATCAGCAGACATCTCCAGTGTCACCCACAAATTAAAATAAAAAGGCAAGAATGCACTATTTGCCTTTATTGCCAAGTATACGGTTCAGGCCTGAGCTGGAATGCCAGATATTCAATAAACAAACTCATCTTTGGAAAAGGCAGCAAAGCCAGAGTTGTTGCCTGTCTCGCAAGTGAAAAATGCCAATGGCTTGCAAGCAGAGATCTGCTGTTACTCAGTTTGGTACCATGAGCTCATGCAGTGTTATTCAGGAAAAGGAGATGTTGTTAAAACAAACATTTATTTGCCCTTCAGTCTACACCAGAGCTGGCACCCAGCCCTGAACAGTCTCCCTCGTCCTCGCTACTGTGGGAAAGCTACCAAACAAGAATCCTCTCCTTCCATCTCCTGCTGTTGGCCAAAGAAACAAAAAGGTACAGAAACAAAGAACAGGCAGAGAACCTGAGGTGTGTAAAATGCCACTGAGCAGGAAGTTAAGGTTCAATATTGTAACATTTGTAGATCTCTTGTTAACATTTACAAGAGCCCCAAATTCTCCTGTTGTCACAGCTATGTATTTCAGTTTATTACTGCCTCACCATTAATACTTGAATATTTTGGAAATCCCAGGTGCTATGCACAAACCCTCTCAAAACTACAATTATTTACAGTTGTAACCCACTCAAATGTACATCACACTTTTTTTCTGAAAACTAACAAATTAAAAACAGGAACATATCCCACATTCCAGGGTTGCCATTTAACTCTCACTGCCACAGGTTCTCAAGTGCCTCCTGAAATAGTTTCTAGCTGTGCTAAAGGAATGACATTTGGAAAAAATCACCTGTGTGCTGATAGGAAAACATCCTTCTGAAGATTTTCACAAGCTAGTTGGATGCAATTGAAGTTTGTCCTCAGAAAATAAGGAAAGTCGTCTTCATGCCCAAACATGCTCACTAAATGCTTCTGGCTATGACATTATTTCATAATTGACACATTACACACAAACACCCCAAGAAAATATCTTTTTGTCTATGTCTGGATTACATGGCTATTTATACCCAGTGCTTCTGCAGAGCCTTCCCAATGTTGCAGGATGCTCTTAAATACAAATGACCAATTGATCCTTTCACATGATAGGGTAGGGGTTTTTTTTAGCGTTCAATACTTCTAATGTTAAAAAAAACAACAACCTCAACATGGTCTTTAATCTAATCCTTACCCTGAACAATTGAAGTACATTCGTATTAATCTATTAGATGCTTTTCCACACCACACCTATGGCACTGCATAAATTACTGTAATTTAAATGAATTACTGCTTGAGAATTCTCATTTGGTGAGAACCATGCAGTGTTATATGTTATGGAAAGAAAAATGTGCATTATGGTAACTAAGTTTTATACCACAGTATACCTAGGTGCCCATAAACCAGCCATTCTAAGCTGCTGAAGGACAAGAATATGAGACTGATCACACAGAACACACATCAGTATGTCAAGAAGTCAATAATATGAAATTAAATCTACTGTTTATTTAGATATATTTCCATGCCCATGTTCAGAATCCACATTAAAAATGCCATTAGGCTAGCTGAAGAATATTACTGCAAAAGATATTTACACCAATAGTAATTCTATCTCTGCCCTGGATAACTTGCATTCTCCTCTTTAAGCATTTGATCTACTGAAACATATTGAAGAAAAAAGAACTTGGAGAAAAAAAGAAAAAATAAACAGAAAAAAACCCCTGAAGTTCTTTTGTTACATTACTCCACATATTACCAATGTTTAAGGATGACTTGTTTAAGACTGCACATTTCAACTACCTAACAGTAAAGAATGAAAAGCTTCTTGCTACAAGCTAAAAAGAAAGTCTTTACCATGCTCCTTGAAGAGCTCATTTTCACATTACTCAGGCTTCATTATGCTGAATCAATATTCGTTTAGTCACTGGGTTATTGACATATTTTAAAATAAAAGTATACCCTTCAGCTACTGCACTCATTACGGGTAATTTGTCTTGTCAGGGAGCAGGGAATATTATCCCAGTCTTTCAGGGGCTGACAGCCCATGGAAATACCTCCCCTTGGTTACAACTGTAAATAATTTTAAGGTAAAATATTGAAAAATCAATGACTGTTTCCTGCAATCTGTCACAAACAAATCAATCATAATCTGCACAGCCAGAGAGTATGATTTGAAGGAGATGAGAGCAGATGTAATTCTTGGCTGGAATCTCTCATTTCAAAATCACTTCACATAATGGTGTCATCATTTAAACACTTAGCAGTCACTGCAACTGCCACTCATAACATCTAGTTGGACAAAACCACAAGGAAGAGGAGGAGAAATGCCACTGCTGTTATGTAAACAAACACTTTATTTCAATGGTTGCAACATTAGCAAATTTCACAGATATAACAACAAGGCTTGCCCCTCCACAAATGTCCAAGGTGCTTTTCATTCTCAGTGGAAGACTGCCTATAAATTAGCCTCTCAAAATGCAAAGCATTTTAAATTTTAAAACCAAACTATGCTTCATAAAAGGTGAGAAATAATATCTGGTACTAATACTACTTCTAAAAATATTTTTATTCATTCCAAATTGCTTATAACAGAATTATGCATTAAATTCTTAAGAGATTAAGAAAGGAGAATTATCTGAGGTACCTTTGTCTTTTTAAGAGCAATAAGGATTTCAATGCTTCTTTGTCCTCTACATATTACATTTCACATCTAATTTTCATTAAGCACACACTGACTCAAATTTAGGGTAGGAACCATTGCAAAGTACATGGGAAAGAAAGTCATAACCTACATAAATTAATTGTTAATATATTTTCAACTTGCATTCGAAGATTAAATGTTGTATATGGAACTACATCTGTATAAAGGATCAATTTATAAAGAATTAACTACTGCACTCAGAATGCTATAAACTGACCTTTATTAATGTGAATAAATTGTGTAAAACTAATCTATTTTTACAGAGTAACACTAATGCTTAGACCAAAATTATTTCCTCATTTGTTCCCCCACCTCACTACATTTTCAGCTCAACACTACAGTGTTTAAAAAAATTCTCTGCAGATACAACAGAATAAAACTGTTGTGCAACTGCAGCTGAAGGCCTAAGCCTGTATTTCTTGCACAAACAAAATTTACAAATGCTCATGGAGTGTTTCCCTCTGGAGTCTATAATTTGAGCTCTTAATCTTTAATGTGCAGAGCCCGTTATCACATACTCATTTTAATCACATTAACCTTAGCAACTCGTAATTCTGAATATTTATCTTACAACTGTGAGACAGAAAAAATGCAACCAAAAAGATGAAATTATTTTCTCTTTTCTTGAAAAAAATCCCTTAATACTGTTTTTAAAAATGAAAGAATAGGGCGTATTGTTCATCTAAGTAAACCTCTCCAAGGTTTGCCTTCCTTTAAAGAAGGCTTTAAATCTCTTTATCTTCTACATGGAAAACATACATCTCTAACTCTTTATTGATAGACATCAAAACCACTATTGTTTGTAACAGCTGGACAGATTCCCTTTCTCAGACAAATGAATTATTTAAAAAAAAAAAAAAACAACTGAAATCTTAGACCAGAAGAAGCAGTTAGTGCCTTAGAGGCTAACTAAGTGTACATATCAGCCACGAAGAAAATCAGCTTATTGTGGGGAAAGGCCACTCCACAGCGAAAGGAAGCAGGAGGAGGCAGTGGGTGAGGAATTGCTATAAACCGGAGCAGCTCCTAGAAATGAGTTGCAGTTCCCCACTTTTTGCCTGGATGAGATCTATAACGAAGCCATCCAACAGCCTCAGGCTCCTCAGCCCTTTGGAGTCTCCTCGCTGGCAGTGACACCGGCAGAGGGAAGCCCCGCTCCCCGCGCCAAGCCACTGCGCGAGGGAGAAGCGCCGAGCGCACCGAACGCGCCGGCAGCTTCCCCCGGCGCCGCTCCCCCGAGCCAGCTCCTCGTCTCCTGCGACAGTCACCTAATTAGGTGGGTCAGGAACTGCAGAAGATAGAAGAGATTCATTCTTCCTTACGTGCCAGTTCTCCTATTTGTAAAAATGAAGGCAATGGCACTTCCACTCCATTGTAAGGCACTTAATAAATGTTAATAATAATTAGGCCAGTCACATCTCCCAGACAACACTGTCAGATCTTTTTTTTGCAGTATTTCAGAACTATCTGGCTCAGGAAGGAGCTCCCAAAAGATCCAGACAGGATCTCCAGACAGGACAGGACTCACGAATTCCATCCTTCAATGCAAGAGCTCACAGAGGGCTGTGCCACAGCAGACATTTCACAAGCCCTGAGGAGCAAGAGCAGCACATGCTGCTGCACTACAGATGTTAGTGGGTCAGCACAGTGAGTGCAATTTCCTCCTGGACAAAGCATTAAGATGCTCTAGCAGCTAGCAGGACTGTGAAGTCTTTCTGGTTAAGAAGTTGAACTAGATTCAATTTCTTGAATGAAAAGACGGGTTTTTTTATTCCATCTTTATCAAGAAACAAAAGCACTACTGGTTATGGAAAGAGCTGAAAAAAGAAAGACACTAGCTTTACAAAAGCTACTAGCACTGCTCTCACTCAATGTTCATTTAAGTCACTGGCATATGTTCATTTATTTAATGCAGCTCCACATGATCACCAAACAATATAGCAATGCCATATTACATCATGCAACATTACTGATATGGCACTATTAGCAATACTCTACCTAATGAAGTTTATAAAGTCTTCATGTTTGGGCATTACAGAAAGATGAAGAATCCTTCTTTGAAATAGCTCCTGCCTTCCAATTCTGTCCTTCCCTTCTTCAGCATTGCTGAGACCATCTTACTGAGCTCACCTGGAGAAGAAAAAAATAGAAAGAAAAGAACAACATACTTATTACAGTTCTTGTCACCTGCACTGTGTGATTTTCTCAACAGAAATGGGAATAAAGTTGGTGTATCTGGAAACATTAATTCTACATTTTGTAAGTGATTGAACCCAGCACCACAAAGGAAAGTGCCCCTGCTGTAATGCTTTGCTTAATGAATCATATCACACTCATAGCAGCTTACTTACCATTAACTCTGAATAGGACTTAATATGGTTAAAAAGACTGCAAGCCCAGCTGCATTCTGGCTTTGTACTAGGTCTCTTCCCATATTCAGGCAGGTACAGGATAGGATGGATTGCTGAGTTCATTTTCCCCGCTGTGGATCTCACTGCTTCTCTCTTGGGTGCAATAAAGATAAAAAAAAGGGACATAGGGAGAATGGGGGATGGAACAAAAATACAGTGTTTGTCACTAATTCAGACAGCGTGTTTCTCTGACAAACAAGGATTACAGATTGAGCAATGCAAGGGTTTCTTCACCCATTGATTCAGTATGTTTGTTAAATCCCACAGACACTATGTTAGTGCCACATCCCACTGGATGGTGTTCAATCCTGCATGTTCCGAGAGGCGCACCACAAACAGGTGCCTGTGGAAATCAAAGATCTGAGGAACAGGAAAGTTTAATGGCATTTTGCTAATGAACCAGTAACAGCATTAATCACTTGCTCTTGTTCAAAAGCACAACAGTCTAACAATTATATGAGCATGGACACCAATTTACATCTGAACAATTCTGAGACAAGCGGAGTTCCTGTTAGGTAAACTGAGGCTGAAGTTACATGAACAAATCTAGGTCACAAGATGTGCCAGAAATGCAAGGAGAAAACAAACCCAGGTCTAGCCCCTTGCCTGCTACCAAGTTTTCCCATCCCTTCTCAGCCAGTCTAAAAGTCTCTCCACCCTTCTGCAGCCTCCTCTCAAAGAACTACCTGGATGACCTCAGCTTAAGTTTTACTTAGGGACACAGTATCACAGTGTATACTACAGAGAATATCAGCTGAATTTTAACTGAAGCAATAAATTAAATAGTGGAATAAACCTAAGAAAAAGTATAAAGGAAAAAAATACCTTTAAAATTACTTTTGAAACTTAGGCTCTACAGAGCTGTCCTCTTCCCAAGAGACATTCATGAAACCTAGTGCCCACAGGAGCTGGGAGACAGCAAGGTCCTTCCCAGATAAAAGGCAGAAAGTCAGCACAAAGAAAGCAATTCTTGCACTGCCAATATCATAAAGAAGTTCGTAGGCACCTTTTTATAATGACAGAGTATTCTTAATAAAAGCTTCAAGCAGGTTTTACAGCTGCATATTATCCAATGAAACCAGTAATAAACAGCACTGTAGAATTATTTAGTGCAACTCCAATACGCCGAGAGTCTCAACCTGGGTTTTATTTATCACACAGGCTAAAATGTTTGTTCTTGGCTTTACAGTAGCAGCCAAGCCTGTAGCTATCTTTTATCCCAGCACATTGCCATCTGGATATTGATACTTTGCTATGGGATATGAAAGAAGAGCATAGTTACCTAATACAGCTTAATTGAAAACACAGGACCTACATATTATACCATGCATTATTTTACACAAAATTAAATCTGAAGGGCATGAAAATTTCTGTAGATGTCAGCAGAGAAGATTTCAGAGGTAAATGCTGTGTTCTTGATCTGCGCTAGAAATGCTAAGAAATACTGTGAAAAATATGTGCTTACAAAAAGAAAAAGCTCATTTTTGCTCTGTTGAGAAAAAAGAAATTGCTCAGAAAGGTGCAACTCCTTCAGGAAGAGGAGACTCGTCAGCCACATGTTTATTAGTACAGTATACTCTGTTATGGTGATCCAAATTCACCTTGAAAGGTCCAACTGGTTTGTTTCTTTCCTCAAGCAGAGTTTTATATAATAAAAAAGGAAAAAAAAATATGCTGGTTCTACAAATACATTCACTTTAATCTGCAAAAAACAGCTTCAAGAATCATCTACATCTGCACTACCCACATTAAGGAATACACACTAAAAAGCTCTAATGTTAATAAAACCCCAGAAATTATGAACTGTTAAAAAGAATTCCTTGGGTGTAAGGCCAGAAAGGCTACCTGGCTTTATGTTTCTCCTCAGAGAGGTACTGCTGAGCTCTTGCAAACACCAGTCATAAGGACTGCAAATATATGTAAGTAAAGTAGATAAAGCACACAATCTTTGGAACACAACACTGCTATTAAGTCACTCACCTCTAACACCCACACTGGAGGCCAGATTCCAGCTACAGGAGCTCCCACCATGCTGCAGCACCTGCAGGCAAAAGGGAATTTGCCACCATGAGGGAAGCTATGGGCTCACATACATCCCATAAAACAGCCACCCTTCCCACTGAGCTGCTCCTCGTTCACTACAAAAGCCAACTAACAGTAGATGTGGCTTGCTTTAAGTGAAAAACTTGTTTTAGACATGAAAGAAAGCAGTTTTTCATTTTTCACTCAGAGTCTATTTTCTGCATATGTCCATGGAACTGTAAGTAAAATAAACCCTAAAGACACTCTTAACTTAGTCCATACTATGCCAACAAATTCTAGCAAATAATGCCATTTAAGTTAATTACAGGAAACTTCAAGGAAACTGAAATACAGTTTCAGGTTCTCCCATGATACTGTCAATATCTTTGGAGTTACATGCTCAGTACAATAACTAGGTGCTTGAAAGGCTTGTCAGCTGCACTTCTGTTTTTATTCCACACACTAAAAAGGCTGCTGAAGCAATTTAAAAAAAAAAAATAGACCAGAACTGATAATCAGGTTTCTTTTAGCAGACAAGAAGTGATTTAAAATAGAAAGGCTTTGAGAGAAAAACAAAACTCTAAGCTACCTAATACCCAAATGCTAGGCACAGAAGAGTTATTCTAGGTGATCACGAGTTTGCACCTCGCCCTCAGACCACAAAGACAGAGAGTGTGAACAAGGAGCATCCTGGGCAAAGGAAGTGCAGGCACAAGAAACAACAGAGCAGCTGAGGGTGTCTTGCCCAGAGAGCTCCTCCCAGGACCCTTTACCCAGGCTGGGAGCCACAAAACACCAGCACTTCCACTGCACTGCCTGACCCTGGAACTGCCAGCACTGCACTGAGGGAAGCGGCAGCAGTGGCTGCAGGAAAGGGCCCCTAAGTTTTACAGCCAATATTTTACAAGCATCTTTTTAGCTCTTGCCCATTTAATAATGTATTGATTTAACATAGAAAGACACAGGCCCCTCCCTCCTCTTTGCATGCTAATTAGTCTTACTTCTATAGTAGTGCATAGATGAGAAAGAAAATTTTCTTTTCTCTTCATGCCTAATTTAAAAAATGAATATTCACATGTATTTATTTTTCTCTGTTATGAGTTGTTAATACTTTGAAATATACTGTATAAAATGTCTCTTATCAGATGTTTCCAGCAGCAATTTCCACTACCATCTGAGTCTCACAGGTTTTTTTTTTTTAATAGGACAGCTTTAAATGAAACAGGGTATCTTGTAGTGGAATTATTTTTTAATTTTTTTTCTTTAAGAGGATTCCCTTTAACATCACAAACAGATCCCTTGGTAATATCATCACAAATTGAACTGGAGAAACAAATTCAGTGTCTAAGTTCAGGTATTCTAATAAAGAAATATCAAAAAGGTTTTGAGAAAACAGCCTCCTTCTGATCTACCCCTGCTAAAAGAAAAAAAAAAGTTGAAATGATCTCCTAATGCATCTCCCTTCATAATTCATGCCGAAAGATGACATTTTCTCAGGATCTTAATTAAGATAATGATGAACACCTGTGTCGGCATTCTTTGGCAAGACAGCATTATCCATCATAATCTTTTAAGTACTCTCAAAAAAACCCAACAAAATCGTATGACGGAACCAATCTGTTGCCTCTCCTTGCACTAAGTTTTACATCTCAGACACACAGAAGAACGATTAGATCTTTAAAGACTGCAATAAAAACAGGATCGTTAGATTTTAAAGTTTCAACAGAAAGTAGCTATTAAATTAATTAAATTAAGGTGTATCATATCCAAGATAGCCAAGTTTAACTCCATTCACTACAAACCACCTGGAACCAAACCACTTACAGTTAGAGCCTACCAACAGCTGTACTTTTAAAATATAGTTTGCTGTTACTTTTAGGATCATTCTGCCTCTTTTCATTTGTTTCCCCTGGAAAGAAAATATTCTCAGCTGATCCCTACTGGACATTCATGCACTAATTTATTAAGCCATTTTATGCTGTACCACATTTGCACAATCTAAATGAAATAATGCAAAAGAAACCAGTGTGGAAAAACAAATATGCAAATTCAAATGTTGCTATATTTTGGGTCAGGTTTTGTGCAGCCATCTCAAATCCAAGTTTCTCTCACACCAAAAACCCTACTGAAGCCCAACTACTAAACTAACCAAAGACCCTTTAAACAGATTTGCAGGACCAGCCCATCAGACTGAAGGCTATAAAAATAGGGACTTTAATTATTTATTTACAGAAGCTGAATCTAAATTCACATGCCTAAATTTAAATAATGTGAAGAGTGCACAGCCAGCCTGTAAATCTTTCCCATTGTTAAATAAGATTTTAAGGGCAAGGTTTTTTTCCAATTGTGTTGATAATTTATATTTCAAAAAATTATGAAAAAAATTTACAAAGTCCATAATTTTAATATCAACTTGTACTGTTATAGTTTCACTGGCAGCTGCAAAATACACAAACTCCTAATACCAAGAACTCATCCATACCTCCAAATGCACGTACCTTCAGCAAAAACGCAGAGAGGCAGCAAATGCATCCTCAAGCCCCACGTCTGTTAAGCAAACTGATGAATGACATCAGAGTCTTGAAACAAACTTATTTCCCTTAGATCAAGTGGCTGAAAAGTCCTGCAAAGCTGATTAGTCTTAGGCTTTCACATTTTAGTATGCTGCTATCAGAGGAAAAAGTTGCTGTGACTAGTCATTCAGCAGAGCTATCAATGTGCAAATAAAGCAGAAAATAGAGACATCCTTAAGAAATGAGTCTCAAATTTGATATAAAGTGAAGGTGACAACCACAGCAATAGAACTATAAACTAAATGTTTCAATATCTTGAATAATTATCTACAGTTCTTTTAAAACTGCAAAGAATATAACAGTGGCATAATGTAGTGAGAATGTCAGTTTGATAGGCACTTACAATCCTGATGGCATAAGAGTCCTATCACTACCGTTTATTAATCAGCTCTGGTATTATGTTTGCAAGGCATGAAAGTATGCATGAACTCACCACAGTTTCCAAAATGTATGCATACAGAAGAAAGATTAGTGGAACATCAGAAATAAAGAGGGTAATTTTACATGACGTTAACCTTACCTCCTCTTCAAAAAAGTCAGATGCCATGGGAAGATGGTTAAAACTTCTGCTTCTTCCTACAAAGAAAGGAGCACGCAAAAGCAGTTAGTTATTCTACTCACATATAAAATGAATGTTAAATGTATAAAACTTGACCAGATGATATCTCACTCCCCGAACAAGGGGGATTGTCAGAGGATTATGACAGAAGAGCTTTCGAGTGAAGAAAGAAATGCAGTGCTCCAGAGCGATCGTTATAATGAAGCCGGGGACAAATACCGGTGACACCGTGCAGTCGAAAACTGATGAAAGTGCACACCTGTGTGGATTGAACATGTAAGGGAGCGTGCGAGCCGGAGATGGACCCGTCCCGTTTACCGGGGCAGAACCACATGGAGTTTAAAGAGACGAAATTCCGCACACCGCACCTTAAAAAAAAATAAATTCAAAAAACAAAACAGGGGGCGAGAGAAGTGCAAGAGGATATAGGAGGGAACGGGAGACCGAGCGCGGCTCAGCAGCAGCGCCGAGGAGGAGCCGAGGCCGTTGTGGCCCCGCCAGTC
>VZSE01007911.1:0-12926 GCA_013398275.1 Promerops cafer
TTGGCAGGAGCTGCCCAGGGAGGCAAATGTGGAGTCACCATCCTTGGAAGACCTCAAACAGGTGTGGATATGGCACTTGGGGACGTGGTTAGGAGGGAACAGGGTGCTGCTGGGTTCCCAGTTGGACATGATGGCCTTTGAGGGCTTTTCCAACCCTAATGAGGACCATAGAGGTCAGCCCTCTATGGTCCCAGTGCTCCAGCTGGATCCTCCCTGTGGAGCCCAGGAGCTGAACTGCATTAGCAGCGTGGGTCCTTGTCTGTCCTTGCCCTGGATGTTAAGGATGACTCTGGGCGAGCTGATGGCAGCAGTGCCAGACAAGCAAAGCGTTTTCCAAGCCAGGCATTGTTCCACAAAAACACAGTGTGCAGAAAAGAGACAAAAATCCCAAAGAATCAAAGTGCTGGAGCATGTGGACATTTAAGTGGAGATGGCTGGGCCACCTCAGAGCCCAGCTGGCCTTTGGTGCCAGGGAAGGACACGGCTGATGCTGCTTTTGTCACCACATCTCCCTCAGGGTGTTGGCTGTCAGTCAGATTCCGCTGGTTTTCTGCAGAACTGATGGAAGACATGGACATGTCCAGTGTCTCCAGCCCATGTGACAGCCTGGAGAGCCCGGAGAGTGAGTTGGTGTAGACAGGGAGACTTTCTACATCTCTGCTCCAAACAGGGTGACACAATTTATTAAAAGTTTTTAGTGCTGGCTTTGATCTCCTCCTGCTTTGTGCCAACAAAATGGTGTCTGGATAAAGAACCATGGAATTCCAGAGTGGTTTGGGTTGGGAGGGACCTTAAAGTTCATCTCATTCCACCCCTGCCATGGGTAGGGACACCTTCCACTATCCCAGGTTGCTCCAAGACCTGTCCAGCATCCCTTATATACTTCCAGCCACAGCTCCTCTGGACAACCAAAAAAATAAGGTTAAAATCCAAGAAACCAAATAAATCAATTTTTTGAGAAAGGCAAATCTGCTATAGAAAGCCCCTTTCCCAAGCTCTTCTTTCATTTGTCCGGGCTTCACCCAGATCACCTCTGGATCGAGGGTTTAATCCAGAAGTTTCCATTACTTCACAACAACTTAAGGCAGCACTTTCATTTCTTAATTAACAGATATTAATTAGTAGCGCTATGAAACACTGGAGACCAGATGTAACCAGAACCTCAGATGAATATAAAGAGGTATTTTTAGCAAGCCTGTCCTCTTTATGAGCACGTCCTCAATTTAAAACAGTAAAAGTTGAAAGGGATTTGGGGTCTTTTTGGTGTTGTGTTAATTAATAAATTCCATATCCTCTGCAAGGGAAAGGTCATTGCTTGTAGCAAAGTGCTGCTGGAGCAGGGAACGGAATGGGAACCGGGAGCAGCATCATTGCTTCCTAATTAGTGCCTGTGGGCATATTAACCAGGTGTTCAGTCATTCCAGAACAGGAAAAATGGGGAAATTTGCAAACTTACAGCTTCTGTTAGTGTTGCATTACAGCTCCCCAGCCTGTCAGAAAAGATGTGTCCGGTTGCCCAGCAATCCAAAGTTTTATTGGGAAATACGGGAAGCTGTGAATTCCAGGCTATGACACGATATAAATGTAGTGTGGAATTTTATTTAATTTTATTTCTCTCCCAGGACCAGCACTGCTGTGGAAATGTGTTCTGCCTAAAAAAGGAGATCTGGGGACACGTGGAGCTTGCTCTCCCTCCCTCGGTGGAAAATACGTTGTAATGTTTTCCACCCAATTAAATCCTTTAATATTGGAGTCAAACACCATCCAAGCAAAAGGATTTCACAAAACAAAATCATGGAGCTGTATCAGGAGTCAATTATTCCAAGAGATTTTCCCCAGTTCTGTGGTTTCCTGCTGTTCACTCAGTTTTCCTCATTGGGAAATAAGGAATGAGGAACCCTGCACAGTGACAGTGTGGGTTGGGGGTGGCATTCCATGGTTGGAATCACTGTAATTCAGTGCTTCCTTCAGAAAGGTGGAAAAAGCATCCACGGTGCTCTGGGTTGGAGCTCAGGAATTGGAAAGAGGGGTCCTTTCCAGCTTGGAGTATTCCATGTTTCTCAATAGCCATGAAAGGCTGAGGCCTTGATGAATCAGAGAATTCCAGAATGGTTTTGGCTGGAAGGGACTTTAAATCCCATCCAGTGCCACACCTGCAATGGGCAGGAACACCTTCCACTATCCCAGGCTGCTCCAAGCCCCATCCACCCTGGCCTTGGGCACTGCCAGGATATCAATTCCGCCTTAGATGCTTTTCCATCAGGCTGCTCCTGAGCTGCATTTCTTTAAACCTCTATTTACTGACATTTCCCTTTTCGCCTTCTAGCACAGCTCCCTGGAATTTTCCCCTGTTAGGAATCATTTTTCCTCTCAGGAATCATTTTTCCTTTCTTGTCAGAATCCACAGGGGGTTATTTTTGTCCCTCAAAAGTGTTTTGTCCCTCAAAATGTTTTGTTTAATGATGGTAGATTTAGAGCATCCATTTGGATAATCCTTTTCCCAGCATATCCAGGTGCTACCACTGCTTTCCCCACCTTTCCCTAGGATGGAATTTACATTTTATTGAGGGAAGACCACAGGCAACCTTCTAGTTGCAGCATTTTTAAGATGTGGAGGCAAAAGCAGTCGATGTTTTCCTCACACTTAAGCTGGAGCTTCCAACATACATTTAGAATTTGCATCTCACATCAGTGGCAGCTTGGATTTGGGAAAATATGTGTGATTTTCCCTTTGGAATCACTGGTTTAGAGTGATTTTCTGCTGGTACTTTATTGGTTTGTAATAAAAAAATAGCAAATGTGGTTATAAAGTTAAATTAAATTATTTATACAGCAGGTACTGAAGCAGGATTTGCCATGGAAAAATTAGGGAGTGAATTACCAGGTGATTACAGGAGAAGAATCCATTTTCCCTACTTTTCTTTGTGTTAGTAGTGCTGATTGCATTTATTAAAATCCTATAGTTTGTTATGCCAAATGAAAAGGAAACTAGAATTTTAGGAATTATTTTTCAATTAAATGTTCTGGTGAGATGTTTCCTGGGGAAGAGGAAAGCACAGGGAGCCAGATCTCAGCAGGGAATCAGTGCTTGGAAAGGCTGAGGGTCAGAGCTCCCAACATCATGTTAATGAAATGTAGGAATAAATCACTCTGGGGATGTGGATATGGAACTGAAATTATCCATAATTTTAGTATTAAACCTCATGGACGTCCAACAATGTCTTATCCTTCCAGCCATGTTATCCTTGGAATTTATCCCATCAGTCTGACCAATCCAAGTGTGTGACTGCGCCCCACGCTGTGCTTGGTGGGAAGTTTCCTCCCTTTTTTTTTTGCTTCTGCAGAATCCTGACAGGAATATTCCTGCCTTCATGGCCTCAGTTTTAATTTGGGAAGATTGGTGGGATAACATGAGCACAGAGAGATCAGGAGAGCAAAACCTGACATTTGGGTTAAAATACAATAGGTTAAGAAAGGATCGCTGGAGTAATGTCCAGACTCCCTTGTGAGTTGTTTTGGAGATAAATACCATGGGAAGGTCAGAGTGCCTCCAACCAATTTGGGAATTGAGACAGAAAGGCAGGATATCAAGTCCAAGAAAGAATATGTGACACTCTGAAGATAAACTGCTCAATAAATACATCTCATTAAGACAAAAAATACTCTTTTCCAGAAAAAAAAATTATCATTGCCTGGGACAAGCTGTTCAGGTAGTTACTAGGAAAGCAAAAACTTGATAAATTGATGGATTATTGCTCTAAAATGTGTCCACGACTATATTCTTTTGAGCAAGCACGGGAAGCCAAGGTAGTTTTTATGTGCTGGTGAAAGGGTTAAAAGAGCTGCCATGGGGATCATGGAATTCCAGACTGGTTTGAGTTGGAAGAGACCTTAAAGCCCATCTCATTCTACCCCCTGCCATGGGCAGGGACACCTTCCACTATCCCAGGCTGCTCCAAGCCCCAGTGTCCAACCTGACCTTGGACACTTCCAGAGATCCAGGGGCAGCCACAGCTGCTCTGGCCCTCTCACCACCCTAAGAATAAAAATACCCTCAATGTTAATCAAGTTGAAGTGAGCAATGTAACTAAACAGCACCAAAACTTAATATCTGAGGGGTTTTTATGGACCTCCAAAAATTAAAATATAAATATATAAAAATATTTTGTATTATAATATTCTAAATAAGTAGATATAAAATATAAAGTCCACAAAGTAGAGGCAACTGAAGTGGTTCATATGGAGTCCATTCACATCCCACTATTAAGCTTTAGCTCAAAACCAATTTTCCAAATTATTATTGGGTTTGCTGGCTTGAAATTTAATTTTTTATTAAATCTCGCATTCATGCTTTTGGAGATAGACAAGTTTCATGGTGAATTAAAGCATACTGGCTATCAAGCAAATTGGAAAAATGCTGGAGTGATGTGTTTAGTGCAGGGAAAAAGAAGAAGCAGAAAAGTAGAGAGGAAAAGTTAAAATTTCACTTGGACACTTCCAGTAGTTGTGCCCTGCAATGTATTTGAGACATGCTCAGTCTCCCTTGCCCACTCTGATCAAGACACAGATAATTAAGAGACAGCAAATTCAGAGATTTTTTTTTTAATTTGTATTTATTTTCAGTATTTTTGTGCACAAATAATGTCTTTATTTTAATCCTGCTCTTCTTTGTGGTTGCTTTGTTTATTTTCTGAGGTACAAACCCATTTTGTGGTTTCATACTCAAAGAAGTCAATGATGTCTCTCCTGGTCTCCATCCCGTCCTGGATGCTCCCAAGATACCATTTATTATACCTGTGGAAAAGTTAAAGTGAATCAAAGGGCCTAAATGCCACATTGCTGTGATGGTCATGGAAAAAAATACCATGGAAATGGATGAAACAGTAGTCTGGGAATAGATGAAAGTTGTCATGGTCAAAGGGTGGTTGTGTGGAGAAGGGAAGATTAAAACTCTGGATAAAGCTGAGGTGGGATGGGGATTAAAGTGGGTGTTAATTGTGGTTCATCCCTAAGATCTGTGGGATGCAGGTGGATTATCATTTATTGCAAGGGCCCTTCTTACATCCAGGTATGGGATGGATGTGGATCCTGGGCATGTGAGTTTTGGGAAGGAATCAGAAATCACAGATTTGAGAAGGTGGTGAGTTCAAAAGTTCAGAAAGGAACCATTTCACTGAAAATATTTCAAATATTTCAAAGCAATTCCAGGGAAGGGAATGGAGCTGGGGAAGGGGCTGGAGCACCAGGAGCGGCTGAGGGAGCTGGGGAAGGGGCTCAGCCTGGAGAAAAGGAGGCTCAGGGGGAACCTTCGGCTCTGTAAAACTCCCTGACAGGAGGGGACAGCCGGGGGGCATCGGGCTCTGCTGCCAGGGAACAGGGATAGGACAAGGGGAAAGGGCCTCAAGCTGTGCCAGGGGAGGCTCAGGTTGGACAGCAGGAGGAATTTCTCCATGGAAAGGGTGCTCAGGCCTTGGTAGGGGCTGCCCAGGGAGGTTTGGAGTCCCCATCCTTGGAGGTGTTGATAAACTGTGTGTATGTGGCACTTGAGGACATGGTTAGTGGTGAGCAGGGTGGTGCTCGTTGATGGTTGGACTTGATGATGTTGGAGGTCTTTTCCAACCTTACGAAGTCTGATTCCGTGGAGTCAGCACTGGGCTGGGAGGCAGAGACTCACCAGCCCCACTAGGGTGACAGTGACACACCAACCCAACCCTGGTGACAGTAACACACCAATCCTGCCCGGGTGACGGTGGCGCACCAATCACTTCACCCTCCCTGCCCCGCAGCGGTGTTGAGCTCACAGAAATTCCCTTCCCTTCCACTCCTTATGGGGGTTTTCTAATCCTTTTCTGGGTGGCTTGGGCTGGATTTTCCTGCTTTCCTTTCCCCAAAAAATTCAAGATTTTATCATCTAGTGATGCAAAATTATGGCATAAAAACACCTTTGCCTGTGCCCTAAAACACCTTCAAATAATACGTTGGAAAAAAAGCACAATTTTCCATCTTAGCTATTCAAACACTGGAAAATAAGGAATTTATTCCCTTAGAAAGGTTATTAGAGCTGGAACCACAGGATAAAGAGCAGAATATTGTAAGTTGGGTGCTCATCTTCTGCCGCTTTGCTTCTCCACAATCCAGAGGAATGTTCTGAAGGGATGAGGTGAGTGTTTTACTCCAGCTGATGCATTGCTCCTGTTGTTCCCAATCCCTGGAATTAAAGGACGGGAATGAAATCACTGCAATTACCGGGGGGGGGGGCAGGGCATGCTGTTCTGCCCCCTCCCTCCAGAGCAAACACAAAACTTCTCACTAATTATTATTGATTTGTCAATCCATTGGATTCAGCACTGGCAGAGGGAGCTATAAGATCATTCCCACTGCAGAAATATCCTGGAGTTGTGCTGGGAATGCAACGTAGGGCTTTTGTTCCACTCCCACCCCTTTAGAAGACAAAGAAAACAACCTCATCTATAATGCAGCATAAAAAGGGCATTTTTCTCTCTGACCTCATCAAAAGAATTCCAGCTTTAAAGGCTTCCAGCTTTGGCAGATTTTCTCCCCATCTTTTCCTGTCTTTCTCTGCCTTTTGGCAGCTTTTTAATCCCTAAGATCAGCATTTGCATTGTAAAAATGCACATTAAAAAGCTTTTCATAGCAATGGTTTTAGAGCAAGAAGGTTTAAGGAGCAAGAAGGTATTTTATTCCAACCACTGACGCAGAACGGTGGGAGCAGAGGGATCTGCTCCATGCGTGTGTGTTTGAGTAAAAGTGGATTTTTCCATCAGTGAAACAAAGAGGAGATCACTGTTATATTGCGTGATCCAAAACGTAATTCCATATATTCATTATCTCTAAATTTTTCTAGGAAGTTTGAAGCAACAGTGATTCCAAAGGAGATGTTTGTAAGGCAGAGTTCAAGGGAAGATTGGCCACTGCTTGATGGGAAAAGTTTGGGTTCGATAGTTGTGATTGTGTCCTGGGGTTCCAACTTTCGTCTAATCGTGGAATACCCTGAGTTTTAAGGGACACACAAGGATCACTGATCCCAGCTCCTGGCCCTGCACAGACACCCCAACAATCACACCCTGTCCCTGAGAGCATTGTCCCAGCACTCCTGGAACTTGGCAGCCGTGCCCATACCCATATAATGGGAAAATGTAATGAGTGGTGGAGGATTTGAAAACCACCTGGAAGATGAAAGGGGAAAGTGATAAAATATTCATGGAATCACAGAATTATTTAGGCCTGAAAAGACCCCTGGGATCATCAAATCAAGCTGCTCCCCCAGCATGGCCAGGGCCACCACTAGAGCATGTCCCCAGGTGCCGTTTGGTCTTCCAAATACCTCCATGATATTCCCTGGAAAGAAGCAGCTGTAGATTCTGTCCAGAATTTTAAAGATCAGTGCACAACTGATCTTCAAACTCAGGAGCCTCTCTGAGAAGATCCTCCTCTGGTGTTTATTTTGCTATCTATCAAATTAGTGTAATTTTTAAAAATTGAAAATATCTGCATAATACATTAAAAAAAAAATCTACATTCATGGATGAGTGTCAAAAAATCCTTTTAATTTTATTTTGAAGAGTTTGAAGCAAGAATTCAACCACTGGTTGCCATGAGGAAAATCTGAGGAGATGGATTTGAGATGAGCTCAAGCCTCTCACTTCTCCTTGGTGAAATTGTTTGGATTACTTGTTTAAAGACATCAGCACAGAGTCATGGAATGGTTTGGGTTCAAAGGGCCTCAAAGCACATCCAGTCCCACCCCTGCCATAGGCAGGGACACCTTCCACTAGCCCAGGCTACTCCAATCCCCAGTGTCCAACCCAGCCTTGGACACTTCCAGGGATCCAGGGGCAGCCACAGCTTCTCTGGGCAGCCTGTGCCAGGGCCTGCCCACCCTTACAGTGGTTGGGTAGCCTTGAGTTGTAGTTCATTTCTTGAAAAGCATCTTGGGTTTGCCAGCACAAAAGTGTTGGCAGGAGAATTTTTGGATGTTTGTGAAGAGTGGAAGTTCCCATGGAGGTGGCCCCAAAGTGATTCCTATTTAAGGCATGGAGTTTTACCCATGAGTGAATTTTCTTGCGTGGTTTTCTGACAGATAACTGAGTTTTCTTAGTAGACTTGAATATATTCTAAATATATTCTAAATATCTATATTATAAAATAGATCTATAGATCTATATAAAATATATATAGAAAAGATCTATTTTGTCTTTTACTTCCAATTTATCAGCCTGTGGTGGTTCTTGTTTCTCCTCATTATTCCCTGCTTTCCCACTTCTCAGATCCAAGAATCATTAGATCTATACGTTGCCACCTCTTGTCTATTGGACTTCTCAGTGGGTTTTGCATTTTCAAAGGTTTAACATTTTCCTGTTTAGTATGATTTTCCCTAATAACAGGCCCTTTGGCAGCCTAATAGATGGAGGAAATACTAACCTGAGGAATAAGTTTCAATAATCTGCTGTTCAGGAATGTAACACAAATCCTTCTGTTCCACTCTGCAGACCCCCTGCAGTAAGTGAAAGTGCCCCAAAGGGAACCGTGGTCACCGTTGTCACTGCAGCTGCCTTGAACCAGACAGTCGTGTACTCCATTGTGTCAGGGAATGAAGAGGGTAAGTGTGAAAATAATCATATTACTATTAATACTTCAGTCTTGTGGTTTTGGGGAACCTGGTGGGCACACCAGAGATCTGCAAGAAAGTGTGGAGAAGTAAAGCTGCTGAATCACAGAATCATTAAGGCTGGAAAAGAACTCTCAGATCATTGAGGTGAAATCCCACCTCATCTGGACAAGCAGGAGGGAATTCCAGGGCTGGAAGGGACCTACAAGAAACCTGGAGAGGGACTTTTTATTGAGAACAGGATAAGAGGGAATGGCTTCAGGCTGGAACAGAGAAGTTTAGATGGGATATTGGGAAGAAATTGTTCCCTGGGAGCGTGGGGAGGCCCTGGCACAGGGTGCCCAGAGAAGCTGTGGCTGCCCCTGGATCCCTGGAAGTGTCCAAGGCCAGGTTGGATAGGGCTTGGAGCAGCCTGGAATGGTGGAAGGTGTCCCTGCCCATTGCAGGGGTGGGACTGGATGAGTTTTAATGTCCCTTCCCACCCAAACCATTCTGTGATCTGTAGCTACCATTATCAAGCCTTTGGAGATTAATTAGCAAAGTTACAAGAAAATAATTCTCACTGATGTGATAATTCCCATGGATGCCACATAGTGTGAGTCCATGGCACATCAAAATAAAAACATTAATAGCTTTGATGGAATTGTATTGCTTAAAAACCTGGTTTAAGGGATTATAGATTCAGCCATGCTGTAACAAATATTGGATTAGAGACTGATATCCAAAAAAACCATCCTGCTGGGATGCTCTCTGTGATCCACCTGGCATTTTGATAAAATAACACAGAATTACAGGGAGGGATGTAAAGAATTCCCCATCCCATCCTCCTTTTTGTGAGTGTGGGCTCTTTGTCTTGTCCCATCTTTCCATTTGTACTCAAGTCCTGTGCAGGGATTTGCACTCCCTGATCCTTTGGGTCCCTTCCAGTTCAGGATAGTCCATGATTCTGTGATGCTTGGTTGGTTATCCCAGTAGCAGGGCAGATCCAGCCACTCTGTTCCTTAAAAGTATCTTCAAAGATGAGCTATGTGGGGCTTTCCAAGTCTGAGGGAGGGAGGGAAGGAGGCAGGGAGAGAATGACTTGTTTGGCAGTGTCAGAGAATTGTGTCATCCCCAAAATAAAACCCTTGGGCATTGAAAATCCCTGTTTATGCATCTCATAAAATTCCCGTTTTTGCTGGCTTGCAGATATGTTTGCCATTAACAACAGAACAGGAGTCATCTCCGTGAAAAAGCCTCTGGACTATGAAAGTGTCCAAAGTTACGAGCTCCGAGTGCAGGCAGACTCCCTGCAGGTGGTGAGATCCAACCTGCGGGTCCCCTCCAAAAGTAAGTGTCAAAAATCCTTCCTTTTCCATCTCTTTTTACACAGGTATTGCTGGTATTTGCTGAGAAGGCTGAAACTCCTCTCCAGTGACTTTGCTGTCTTTTAGGGGGGTAATGGTGATGATGGGATCACAGCCCACGGCACATTTTTGGATCTCTCAGCATGACTTGTCCAGAGAAGCTGTGGCTGTCCCTGGAACCCTGGAAGTGTCCAAGGCCAGGCTGGATGGGGTTCGGAGCACCCTGGGATAGTGGAAGGTGTCCATGCCCATGGCAGGGGTGGCACTAGGTGGTCTTTGAGATCCCTTGCAACCCAAACCACTCTGGGATTCTGTGTTAGTTGAAGGTGCTCAAGTATTTGGGAACATGCCATACATCTTGTGGATGGCCTGAGACACTGTACAGGGGGGGCACTTCCAATACCTTCACCAGGGTTTCTTTCCAATGCTACCCACACAACCTGCAGGAGATTTTGGGATTTTGAGCCTGGATTATCCTGGATATTTGTTTTTCCTTGAGTAAGAATTTGGTGTGTGGAGTGTGGCACATAGGGGCTAATCAGCGGTTATGAGCTTGGCTTTGTTAAGAGCAGGGTGAGATACTGTGCTGGTTTAGCCACCGTCAAGGATGTATAGGATGCCAGGGGACAGAAAGACAGAGCTGCCTGCTTCTCCCTGTGCCTGAGAGAAATCCAGATAAGGTTATATCCATAAAAATACAGCCAAGGATTACCCAGCAAGATCAGGCTTCCATGCAGCACACAGCCTTCTCCAAACCTTTCTGACATGGCTGAAGGCACGAGGCATTCAGCAGGTCCTTCCCTCCATTCCCTCTTCTGACTCACACTCTGCACTAGAGCAGCTCTCCCAATGGCACAGCAGTTCCAAAAAAGTGATGGTTGAATTACTCTGTTCAGGAATGCTTGATAGTGACTGGAGTTTGACTTCAGGCCAGCTTAAAGGAACACAAGCTGGGTGCCTTTGGTTCTCCACTAGTATACAACATATATATTCCTTAGAATATACATTGTGCTGTAGGGATGGCTAAAGAATTTAATAAATGTATATATTTAAAATATTCTAGAAGTGTCTGGCCAGCTGAATCACTCATGACTTTGTAATGGAGATCCCTTGATCTCTGAGTTTGATTCCTGCATTTATACAATGAATTAGTTTCCATTTTCTTGGCAATTCGTTTATTTTTGAGGAATTTTAATCAGGTTAAACACTACTTCTGATTTTCAGGGCACTGAATTGATGAGCTGCAGTGGGAGGAGTTGGGGCACAATTAACACATCACTGTGGGCTTTGCTGAGGTTGAACTGATGAACCATTTGGAGCTGGGTGACTTGGAATGCACAGCCCCAGGATTATTCAACACTGAATTGATACAGAGCTGTGAGACCAAGTGGCAGTGACCTGCTGCCAGTTTTGGTCTGGGACACCCCTGAATCAGTGGAATTTGTTCTGGAATTTGTCGGTGACCTACTCTGGAGCTGCAGGGATTTCTGGGCCCCTCACTTCGAGATACACATTGAGTGTGTCCAGGGGAGGGAACAGAGCTTGGGAAGGGGCTGGAGCCCCAGGAGTGGCTGAGGGAGCTGGGAAAGGGGCTCAGCCTGGAGAAAAGGAGGCTCAGGGGGAACCTTCTGGCTCTGCACAACTCCCTGACAGGAGGGGACAGCCAGGGGGGGTCGGGCTCTGCTGCCAGGGAACAGGGACAGGACAAGGGGAAAGGGCCTCAAGCTGTGCCAGGGGAGGCTCAGGTTGGACAGCAGGAGGGATTTCTCCATGGAAAGGGTGCTCAGGCCTTGGCAGGGGCTGCCCAGGGAGGTTTGGAGTCCCCATCCCTGGAGGTGTCCAGGAAGGGCTGGACGTGGCACTCAGTGCTCGGGGCTGGGGACAAGGTGGGCATTGGGGCACAGCTTGGACTCCATGGGCTGGGGAGAGATTTTCCAGCCTCAGTGATCCTGGGATTCTGTAAATAACACAGCCCTGACAAACTGCTCAGCCACCACACAGGGCTGAATGTCACAAACCTCAGAAGCTTTGTACCAAATTGTTTTCAGTCATGGTATTATAGAAAATAATTATAGAGAGTAGGAGCTGGGGTTTTCATCTGTGCAGGGGAAAAGTGAAAGTGCATTAAGTGTAACTGAGCTTGTTATTCAGTGATGGTGCCAGGTGATAGCGTGGCAATAATTGAATAAATATGTGAGGAGAGAAAGTAAATTGAGATGTCCTTTGGAGTATGAGAACATCACATTGGTGACTTAAACTGGGGGTTTCATAGATGATGCTAAATCATGCAAAGTCGCGTTCCTGTTTTCAGCAGAGTCAAACTCATTAAAGGAGTTACTTTAACTGAAACTTTATGATATGAAATTGCTGTGTGGTTTTACTTCATTTGAATGGAAGGTGAGCTGGGTTTGATGATGAGGATGAGTTAAAAAGCTTGGAGTTATCCTTGAGGATTCTCATGATGCTGAGCCCTGAAGGACCTACAATATTAATGGAGTTTGGACAATGGTCTCAGCCACAGGGTGGGATTCTTGGGGCTGTCCTGTGCAGGGCCAGGAGTTGGAGTTTGATGCTCCTTGAGGTAAGAAGGTAAAAGGTAGGAGGAAGCAGAAGGACTTCTGTGGAAGCAGAGGGAGCAGCAAAGAGAAAGTGCTGCCTAAACACAGCGAGAAAGTTGGAAAAATTGGAGCAGGATGGACAAGGAGGGACAAAGAGTGGCTTTTACCTCTGTCTCGGTTTGGGAGGAAGTGAGTTTTTTGGGAAGTTTTAGTTAAACCAATCAGTGGTCAGATTCGAATATTGACACCTGGTGTGACCACTGAAGACGTGAGTCACCTCTGAAGACACACGGGGTTAAAAGCAGAGATTTCCCAGAGTTCGCTGTCTTTCGCCCCTGGTAGCCCAGGGAGCGGCACCGTCTCTGCCCCGCCCGGCCACATGGCTGGGTGGGG
>VZSE01007911.1:13458-44381 GCA_013398275.1 Promerops cafer
GGTGCCATGTGTGACAAGGAAACATGGGGAGTTTCAACCCTGTTTCGTGGGGAGGACTGTGGTACAAGAGAGACTCCTCTCTCCCCTGATGGACTGAGAATTGATTACTTGAGTGAGGGTAACTTGATCAAGACTCCAAGATTTTTGTCTCACTCTGCTTTGGTGAAATTTGGGTGGGAGGAGGAGAATGGTTTAAAAGGTTTTCATTCAGTTTCCTGTGTGTTTTTTTGATTTTAGTTTGTAGTTTAATAAAGTCTTTGTTTCTCTCTCTTTTTCTAAGTTTAAGCCTGCTCTGCTCTGTTCCTGGTCACATCTCACAGCAGTTAGTTAAAGAAAATACATTTTCATGGGGGCACTGGCATTGGGCCAGTGCCAAAACCCTGACAACCTCCAAATTCAGCCTCATCCCAGCTGTAGAACCAAAGCATTGGTAGACATGTCCAGAGAAGCTGAGGCTGCCCCTGGATCCCTGGCCAGGTTGGACACTGGGGCTTGGAGCAGCCTGGGCTAGTGGAAGGTGTCCCTGCCCATGGCAGGGGTGGGACTGGAGGAGCTTTAAGGTCCCTTCCAACCCAAACCATCCTGGGATTCTGTGATTTCACATTCCTAGAGATGTAAAGGTAATGACAGAACTCCGTGGTGGCTTTTCCTGTTTAAGAGGAATTAACTGACTGAGTGACAAGGTGGAGATTGGTCACACATCATACTCTGTGATCTTGGAGGTCTTTTCCAGCCTGGATGATTATATGACAGGATTGTGTTAGACATGGTTTTTATCTTGCTGTCAGAAGATTTGAAAACAAAATCACCCTTCCATTGATGATTTCCATGTTTTATCCAGTCAGGTAGAACTGTTTGTCATCTTTGGCACCCCTAGAGCTGGTACAAAGGCGCTGTCCTGGCTCTGCTGTGCTCCCAGCTGTGAGCAGGGCTTTGCTCTGGGGCTTGGGGGTAAGGCAACAGTCCCGTGTCCTTCAGTTTTTGGTTTTCTAAACCCGAAAAACCCTTTGGGAATAAAGTGGAAATAGGAGTTTTACAACTAAAATTCTGCATCTGCTCCACAGTAATTAGGAATGATGATTCCACTACGTTAAATATGAGCATGAATTCTGTGTCCCTGTGGTGTTGATGTAACAGTAAAGCAGCCTTATGTTTTCAGTTGCAAAAGTTGGTGCTGGCGGTGCTTTACAAGTTGGCTGCTCTGGCAGTTCCAAAATCCAGGAGCTGTGACAGATGGACTCAATGCAAGCAGAGCCTGGAGAGCTGATCCCACTGCCTCACAGCTCTGGGGGAGCCTGGGACAAACTTCCAATTTATTTGGGCAGCAAAGCAGTACATTTTAGAGAGGCTGCATAAAACCTGAGCTCCCACTCAGGTCATTATTTGTTAGAAAAAGAGGTTTTATATGGATTTAAATCAGACCTTGGGTCCGTGCTGCTCCAAACACGTTGCTGTTTGCTTCTTTTTGCACTCTTTCAAGCAATGACAGCACATCATGATCTTCTTCAGGCTTTATGGGCTCATTAAGATCTAAATGCCACTGAAAAATATTCAGTGCTGATTCCTGCTTGGTTCTGCCAAATTCAGGAATGTGAGATGGAGCCCAGCTGCAGTTCAGCACAGCACACCTGCCAACGCACAAAGCCTGCTCCACGCACTTGTAAGGCAGGAGTAAAACAAAGTGCTCCTAAAGCCTGGCAAATTACAATTCTCCCTCCCAGCTGGATTCAGATGAACTTTGGAAACGTTCTTTGAAATCTGCTGTTGCCTCCTGCAGAATTGCTTTTGGAGATGCAGGGATTTGTGTTAGAATTATCCATGCCTGAAGAGCAACTGTATCCGTGGCTGGGTTGGAATGTTGCAGAAGGCGAGTACAGTGCTGCTGGTGAGAGCACTGAGTAAAACTCACCTGGGAACACTCAAAGCATCATTGATGCTGTCCCAGGGTCCAAAAATCATTTCTTTAGTCCAGCTTCATTTCTGCAGCCTGGCAAGAAACTACAGGCTCACATGGATATGGCACATTTTTAGATGGGGAGACTGGAAAAGAGCTTTCAACAAGGATATTTGGAAAAAATTCTGGGAATGAAACGCTAGTACACACCGGTGACCCAGGAGTTTTTGTTGGGCTTGGTTTTTTGTGTTACTTATTCATGGCCTACTCGTTTTAGGTGTTTCAGATGTTCCTCAGCTTTGCTTTAGAGCAGTTTTCAGGGTGTTTTCACTTCCCTTAAGCAAACCACAGAAGCTGAAAGATCCAAAAGTCTTTGCAGTGATTATTTAGCTGGTTCCTATAAGCTGAGGATGACTTAGAAGCAGCTGCAGTTCTGTATTTTCTGTGCACTGCAGCTCATCTCCAGGGGGCTGGGGAAGAGGAGGAAAAAGGAACCTTGCAGGAGACTGAGGTACCACTGAAATCAATTTTCTTGGCTCTTTTTGGCCACCTTGGCAGCCTGTGCTGCTTTGTCCAGGGAAAGACTTTTTTGTACTTTAACCTGGCCAGCTCTTCAGGCAGCACAGTCATAAGCTTTTATACTTGGATTCTGGGAGGTCTCACAAGAATTACCACCAAGGAGTAAATCCTGCTTTCCACTCCTGGAATCCATGAAGAGAAAAAGTAACTGGAGCTGGATACCAGACTTAGAACACCAAAGATGGGAGGTTTTACATACATGGGGGTATAAATTTCCCCCGTGGAATGTGAGTATGAATACTGATAGCCTGTGATGATCACTGTCCTCCCAAAGAAGGTTCAAGCCACACCCGGTGTTTAGAAAAGCTGTTAAAAATTTGGAATATGAAGGAAAAAGGAGTCTAATGATAGAGTCTAAACCAGACTGTGCTTCAGTGGTGGCCTTCTCCGTCAGGCTGGGGGCTGGGGGTGCAGGAGTGGTGGATTTGGGAGCACCAGAGCCCCTGTGCAGGGAATATTCCTCAGTCAAGCAGAGGGACTGGGAATAATCCCCATGGGAAAGGGTCTGGCATGACCTTCCCACATGGCATAGCTGCTGCTGAGGGATTTTAGTGACAATTCCACTGTGAGGGTAAGACAACTTCTGTAGCTGGTGGAGAGCCCTTTCCTGTGGCCAGCTGTGGAATTGGATCCGAAGGTGGGATAGGGAGGAGCTCACAGATACCATGTTCACTCCATCTGCTAGAATGAAGGACTGTGTCCAGAAATCAGTCAGGAAGCTGAAATGCAGGTAGATATTCAATGGTGATGGTCCTAGTGTTGGCCTGTGGATATGCAGGGTATTTAATTTGCTTTGTGCTTAATGTAATAACTTCCATTTCTCCATTCTCAAAGCATTCACCCTTTGCTAAACAAATCAGCATTTTGGCAGCTCAGAGAACTGCCAGCAAATTAAACAAATGGGGAGTTGAGCAAATTGCAAGGCAAACTTTGCACAAGGCTCAGCCACCTCACCCAAATCGGCCTGACATGACAAAAGTGAGCAATATGCAAATGATGTTTAATTTGAATTAGAGAGAACCAGCGCAGGTGAGGCAGCACCTTGTCCCACCTGCACCGATAAAATCAGGATCTTCCCTCCAGCACCAAACTGGTGGCAGCTAGTGATAGGACTGGTTATAGGCTCAGCAGGACAAAGATATTTTCACACATAATCCTGCTTTTAATGCCACCTTCTTCCCTAAAGGGTGGAGCTGCAGTGGGAAGGTCTGCCTGGGAATCTCATTTTCCTACCGCAGTTTGATATTGCAGCCAGAAACATTAAGGATCTGGTTTAAGAAGACAGAGATTTGACAATTAATGTAATTTCCTTTCCTTTCTTTTCTTTCCTTTCTTTTTTCCCCTTCTCTCCACACTGAAGAGCCCCACAGGATGGCTCAGGCTGAAGAGAGCTCAGTGGGCACCTGGTGGCACCTCCCTGCTCCAGCAGGGCCATCCCAGAGCACAGGGCACAGCACTGTGTGCACACAGCTCTGCAACAGCCCCAGGGAGGAGAGCCCAGAGCCTCTCTGGCCAATCTGTTCAGGGCTGGGCACTGCCCAGGGAAGAAGTTGTGCCTCTGGTGCAGGGGAATTGCTGGGCTCAGTCCCTGCCTGTGGCTCTGGTGCCATTGCTGGGCCCCTGGAGCAGAGCCTGGGCCCTGCTCTGCCCCTCCCTGCACCCAGGGACACCCAGGGCTGAGGGCCCCTCTCAGCTGGGGCTCCTCTCCAGGCTGAGCAGCCCCAGCTCCCTCAGCCTTTCCTGGGCACCGAGATGCTCCAGGCCCTTCCTCAGCTGCGCAGCCTCCGCTGGCCCCGCTCCAGGAGCTCCTGGCCCTGCTGTGCTGAGGATCCAGAGCTGGACACAGCACTGCAGAGGTGCCCCCAGGGCTGGCCACAGGGGCAGGATCCATCCCTGACCTGCTGCCAGAGCTCTTCCTGCTGCCCCCAGGATCCCATTGGCCTTGTGGACCCAGGACACTCTGCTGGCTCAGGGACAACATTTTAAATATTTGGGGTTTTTTTTTCAGATTTCAGTTCCATTTATGAATCCATCATTTGTTTTCCATCAGCTGGACCATCAGATAGGCAGAATATGACTCTGGCCATGTCAAAAATAGTTTGTGGTTTAATGTTTTCCTCCCCTAAACATACAGTTCCTAAGCCTTTTCTAAAGAGCTTGCATTGTATGAGTAAATCAGACCAGTGGCACCTGTGCAACGCTGAAATTATCTTGGCACTGAAAGGAGCTGGGAAGACCAGCTCAGAAAGGAGGCAATTTATCACTTGCAAATGTGGTTTTAATGAACTGGATATCATCATTTCCAGCAATCTTTCTGGATGATATGATTCTGAAAGAGGGAAGCAGATGTTGGTGGAGATTACTGTGCAGTGGAATCTGTTTGGCACCAGGTCCATGGTTTTTGCTGGATGTTTTTTCCCCTTGCAGAAGGATGGAAGTGTTTATTGCTCAATGGGCTGGAGCAGGAACTCTTTAATAAAATCAAATTAACAGTGGGGTTTTGTGTTGAATCTCTGGTGTTTTGTGTTGAACCTCTCAGGTGAGGCAACGCTGGTGGAGTTCCCCTGGGCCAGGCCAGGCTTGGGAGGAGAACAGGCTTAGGGATGCTTTCAATTAACACAGGAAATTAATTAAGTGTTGAGGCTGCTGAGCCAGGACTCTGTGTGACCATTTATGAGTTTACAGAACACAGGACTGGATCAGCCATTAAGTATTTGCATGGCAGTAGGAATAATTAAAAGAGAAAAAGCAAGGTGCAGACGTGTTAACGAGCTCTTTGTGACACCTCTTCATTACCTCTTTGTGACACCTGTGGGTATTTAATGGGACCAAAAGTTTTGGAACTAAGGTGTGATATGGATCCCTGTTACTCATCTAGGGAAAGGAATGGAGCTGGGGCCCCAGGAGTGGCTGAGGGAGCTGGAAAAGGGGCTCGGCCTGGAGACAAGGAGGCTCAAGGGGAACCTTCTCGCTCTGCACAACTCCCTGACAGGAGGGGACAGCCAGGGGGGGTCGGGCTCTGCTGCCAGGGAACTGTGACAGGACAAGGGGAAAGGGCCTCAAGCTGTGCCAGGGGAGGCTCAGGTTGGACAGCAGGAGGGATTTCTCCATGGAAAGGGTGCTCAGGCCTTGGCAGGGGCTGCCCAGGGAGGTTTGGAGTCCCCATCCCTGGCGGTGTCCAAGGAAGGGCTGGACGTGGCACTCAGTGCTCTGGGCTGGGGACAAGGTGGGCATTGGGGCACAGCTTGGACTCCATGGGCTGGGAGAGATTTTTCAGCCTCAGTGATCCTGGGATTATCCAATTTTAGCATTCTGTGCTAAGGGATTTATTTTTTGTTTATTATCCCTCTACTCATTTTACATGATCTCCCTGAGCTGTACATGCATGAATGCCAGGAGATATTACAAATTATTACAAAATACTCTATTTTCCCTTTTCCTTCACTCTTTTAGGTAATACAGCCAAGGTCTTTATTGAGGTGAAGGATGAAAATGACCACGCACCGGTGTTTACCAAAAAAATGTACATTGGAGGGGTGTCTGAAGATGCCAGAATGTTTTCTTCTGTGCTTAAAGTGAAGGTAAGGCTGAAGTTTTTGTAATAACCTTCACTTACAGAGAGAAAATCTGTACTCACTGGTCTGATTTTTTACAGGAAATTTTAAAATTTGAGTCTTTAAAGCTGCTTGATGGTTGATGTCGACAAAAGGATGATTTTGAGTTAAAACCCAGTTTTTTGTACTCAATTTTAGGTGCTTGTGTCTCATGCCAGGTTGTAGCTCTCATTTTAGATCTGTTAATATTTAAATATTTTGGTTATGTTCAATGCCAGTTTTCACCTGAAGTTTTTTCTCTTTTGGCAGCACCTTGTTTTGGTTTCAAAGGGGAAATCCAGCAATTTCAGGTCTGCACTGGGAGGAAAGTGGGCATGAAAATAACCACCCATAGGATTTTGGGGTTTTTTTGTTTTTTTTTAAAGACAGAGAAAATTAATGGAAATATAATATCCAGACTACAATTAGCATCAGATATTAATAGCCAAGAGTAAAAGCTCTTTGTTTTCAATAAAACAAATAAATGATGTGTTTAGAGCACCAGGAATGAAAAAACAGTCAGAGCTTAATAAAGTTGTCCCTAGCTGGGTTTTTTTTTTTTGTTTGTTTTTTGTTGGCTTTTTTCCCAAAATAAGCCCAGAAATGGCAGAGAAGTGTGGAATTGGGACGCTTCTACTTCATCAAAATTAGGAATCCAAAAATGGTGGCAAACCCAAGAATCGTGTCAAATCCACAAACTTTAGAACTGCTGAAAAATCACACAATTGTTAAGGCTCAAAAAGACTTTTAAGACCATCAAGTCCAACCATCCACCAGCACCACCTTGGTCACTACCAATAATGTTCCCAAGCACCACTTCCCACATTTTGGGACACTTCCAGAGTTGGTGACTCCACCACTGACCTGGTCAATTCTTAACCACCCTTTCTATGGAGGAAATAATTGAATAATAATAATAATTCTTCGAATTATTCAATCCAAACCTACTCTGGAACAACTGAAGGCCGTTTCCTCTCCTCCTGTCCCTTGACTGATCCCCACCTGGCTCCATTCTCCTCCTGGGGAATTGTAGAGAGCAGATAACAGGACAAAGGAACTTGAGTAGATAAAAAATTCTAGAAGGCAAAGTAATTTAGGGAAAGGAACGTTTTGTTCCATTTGAAAGCAAATGAAACAAAAGTCAAATCACGTTTGGAGTGATCCCACGAAATGTGAGCAGGCTGTGAAATCCTTCCTGGTTTTCCAAGGGGATTTCTTAGGCACAGGTATTTGTGTGTCAGTCAGGGGGATGTGAAATGGGTGGAGAAAAGCTAAGGGAAATTTCGAGGTGACGATGGAATCTGCTTTTGCCCTTTAGAAACATTTGACTCAAAACAAGTGATCAGTCCACAAAGAAAGACCAAAAGAAATGGCATTTTGTCTTTAAGCTTTTTCTGTTCCTATTGTCCCTGGTTTTGCTGGCACAAAATGGAATGAGGCCTAAGACAGGAGCTGGTATTAGTGGATGGCATTAAACGTAATTGTGTGTTTAGTGAAAGTAAAATTATAAATAATTAAGAAGTGCTTTTGTTGTAGAGGATCAGGCTGGAATTTATTGTTGGAGCACCAAGCATTTGCAGCAGTCAGTGCTCATTACCTTTTTTCCTGGCCTTTAGAAAGCAAAAGTAATTGCTCTGTTAGTTAAACACAATCCCCATTCCAGCCTGGTTTAAGAATAATTAATCGAATGAATGTCTGTTCTTGAGGAGTAGAATGAAATGAGCAGCTTTCCAAGTTGAAATTTAGGAGAACATTAATAAAGTACATGCACTGTAGAAATTATTCAGGTTTGGATTCCAGGGGGAAATTCAGGTTCTTAGGAGGAGTTTTTAATGCATTTGCTTTCATCTGCATTCATTAATAGTTGCTCACTTTGTTTTACATCATCTCAGGGATTTTGAGAAGAAAGTGATTTTCTCAGTATCTTCTCATTACTGCTGGCAATGACAACAGCCTTGATGAGCCTCAAATGTGGGATATTGGAATCAGAGAATCCCAGGATGGTTGGGTTGGGAGGGGACATTAAAACTCACCCAGTGCCACCCCCTGCCCCATCCAACCTGGCCTTGGACACTGCCAGGGTTCCAGGGACAAGCAGAGCTGCTCTGGGCAGCCTGTGCCAGGGCCTCCTCACCCTCCTAGGGAACAATTCCTTCCCAATATCCCATCCATCCCAGCCTTCTGGCAGTGGGAAGCCATTGCCTGTGTCCTGTCCCTGCATCCCTTGTCCCCAGTCCCTCTCCAGCTCTCCTGGAGCCCCTTTATGCCCTGCTAGGGGCTCCGAAGTCTTCCCAGGGCTTCTCTGTCCAGGCTGGTCAATCCCAACTCTCCCAGCATTTCAAATGACCCAATGCAAAACTACAACTTTCAAAAACAGCCCAAAAATCCCACATTCAGTTCTTCTTTAATGAACCATAATAACTTCTAGGGATAATTAAGGACTGTAGTCTTTAATTATTGATAGAGTACTTGATGTAAATCAGTTTTGGATCAATTGATCACAAATACACCGCTGAACATTCAGATGCTTGCCCTCAGTTGCTTCAGTCATGCTCTACTCTGCCTTGAACAAAATTTCACAAGTAATATAAATAATCAAACACCAAAAATAAGTTAAAATTGAAAAAAAAAATTAGGGAGAGAAGAAAACTAATCCTGAGTCCATAATCTTCCACACAAATTGAATTTAGAAACAAATAGACCAGTAAAATGTTGGTTAAAAGTTTTCTCATCATCCAAAGAGTTGATATGTACCAAGGCCAATCCTATGGAGTTTCTCTCAACTTTCTAAGGTCATTGGGTTTGCTGCCAGCAGCATCCTCCTAAATCCATTAATTTGAGTATATAAGCCTTTTAGAGGAGGATAATGAGCTGCTTTGCTCTAGATTCATAGTAAGATTCCTCTAAGTAGATAAAAAGGAAGCTTAAGCTCAGCAGAATGTCACAAATTATTCTCCAAAAGTAATTTTTAATCAGAATTAATTTGGGGAGTGATAAACCACATGAATTATTCTCTGTGTATCTCATTGGATTAAAAGCAGTGGCCTCTGAAAGCTGGGAGGTCCTGATGCTCCAAGGAAAAAAAAAGTATATATTTGAATAAAATGGCAATTTTTAGCCAAGGATTTGCTCCTTGCTGCCTGGAGTCCCCTTCTCCGCAATTCCCTTTCCCCTGCCCAGAATTTCCAATGTATTTGAGAGCCCATTTCCTTAATTAAAGACCTTTTTGTGCTTTTCATTACGAATATAGTAATTAAAACCAGATGTAACATGCATAGCCTCTAATTTATGAATTCTGTGCCTTGATCTTTGCTTTGTGCTTCCTTGTGTTAGAATTACTTTGCTTTTCACTGGTATTTTCATGGAACTCCTGTTGTTCCCCCTCAGAATTCCAACCAGGCTTCCTTGAGCCCCAAACACAATATTTTCAATCTGCCCCAGGAAACAAACCCACAAACAACAGAATCTTTAGGGAAATTACCAGCAGGAATTGTCTTTTCCCTATAATGGGATGTTATTAGCTCTTGCTTTTTAAGTATTAATAGTATTAACCTCTGCTTTTCTTCCTTTTTTTATTGAATTATTGAATTATTACAGATTTAAATGAAGAAATATCAGAGGTCCTAATTCTAGTGAAGAAAATAATTGTCTGAATTTCTGCTCAGTTTATAAAGGTGTTTTTGTCCTTGAAAATGTTTGCAGAGAAGGAATCTTGCCTAAATAATGCAAGTGAATCCAAGGTTCTGGAATTGGCTGTATTTTATGGAAATGCTTTGATTCTTACAATATTTTCTTTCCAACCCTTTCCTGTGCTCTTTGCCCCTTTCTGATCAGATTTTTAATAGAACTTTATCCTTTATTCCCTTTGAATATCCTTTATTGAATATTGAATATCCTTGGAATATCTCAACGTATCTCAATATCTCAATATATCTCAATGTCTCTGAAGACAAGAAGAGAGCAAAATTAACCAAAGCCATTTTGGGCTGCAGGTTCTGGCCATGAGGACACACAGGGGAGCAGGAATTCTTTTCTTCACCTCATCTTAGAGATCCCATAATAATCTAAAACAATGGATAAAATAAGCAGTTAAAATTCCTGGATATGGATAGGGAGAGAATACCAAAATTGCTTTTTTTTCCCCCAGGTCTGTTATTAAATCTCCACTGTTTTTTCTATCTATGCCTATAACCTGTAGGTTTCTTTTGATATTTCCTTTTCCTTGGGATGACAAGGGATTCTTTAGAGTGGCAAGTTCTGGAATTCCAGGAATTCTACCTTGGGCACTCAGGACAGCTTTCAGGGTAACATCTGGCTCATGCCCCCTTTGGCTGTTGCACGACTCATGCACAAAACTGAGCTGCTTTGCCAGTCACAGCCTTTTCTTCCTTAAAATGTGATTTGTGGATCCCAGTGTAGGTAGAAAAGATGCTTGGTAGGAGTAAAAATCACTGAAAGCTCATTGCAGTGACAACAGCACAGCCTCCAACTGCTGGAACATCTGGCCCCCCAAAAAACTGTGTGTCCTGCTAAGATAAATATTACCGGAATGCCAAGCATTTTTCCTTCAAAAATCATATTCCTGCTTTTTATGTTGGCTTCCTGAACTTTTTACTCTAAGATCTCTTACTTTTCTATTATTTTCTCTGGCAGCAATCAGAGAATTCCCTATCCTTTGGGATTTTTTCCCATGCAGTTGAAGATTATTTCAATTACTTTGTTGTTTGGGGGCATTTTGAAGACTGTTGGTCCTGCATTGTGCCTCCCTGGTAAAGGCTCCTACAGGGGCTGGGAGTGGGGAGCGTGCCTGGATCATTCCCATCCCGTGGAGGAAATCCGTGTGGGTGGCCTTTACTTCCTCTCACACACACACAAAGTTATTCTATCAAGCACTAACTGCTATTGGCGGAAGAAAAATTAAAATAAAACCCATTTTTCCAATTATTTGTTTCAAAACCCGACTTTGGGAACCCCTCTTATTCAGCACCTTTTCCCATGAGACAGCCTGTTGAAAAGAATCCAGGTTTCCTTCGGCATCAACTTCGGAAGTTTTGGCCAGCATTGGAGGACAAAGTGAGCAATTCCCATTCACCTTACTTATTCCTACCTGTGTTTCTCAGAAAATTCCTAGCACTGGGGGTACTGGGAGTGGGCTGGGCAGTGATCAGTATCAGTGATGTAATGATATATAAATTCAAAGCAATATGAATATAAATATTAATATTAATGAATATATTTAAATAACTCTTAATATAATATTATATAATGTAGTATAATAGAAATATATTCTATTATACATTATATATTGTATATTTTATGTTAAATATTTAATATAAATATAAATTTAGTATGAATATAATTTTTTTAAAAATCAAGGCTACAAATTCCTGAGGTGGTAAACCAGGGTGAGGAGTGGGAGTTCCAAAGGGCTTGAGCCAGATGAGGGTGTAAAAGAGCATGGAAGTGAAGAAATACAGGAAATAAAGGAAAATTGCAACGGCTACCGCAAATTTCCAGGCATAGGTGTCTGTAGAACACCCAGTGAAACTTCCCCTAAAAGAGGCCAGAGGCAGCTGTGCCATCAGAACTGGAAATCTGCAACAATCTGGAAATTCCTACCGGCAAAAATGGTCTGGTTCTAAAACCTGCTTTATGTGCCAGTCACTAATTGGGAACATTGAAACTGCCATCTGCTAGGAAGAGGGGAAAAAGCCCTCAGCAGCCCAATCCCAGTCCTGCCATTTTCCTTGCCCCATTAGCAGCCTCAGGCTTGTGGTTAAGGGTGACCCTGTGAGGGAGGTGGAAAACATTTCAAATTAACAACTGCATTTCACTCTGAGCAGCAAATCTGGATTTGAGCTCAGGCTCATAATGCTAAAAACTGGAATCATCAATGATTATGCAACAGCTTCAGGAATTATAGTCACTGATGATTTTTATGATCATCCCAAATATGCCTCTGGTGATTTTTGATGACAGGGTCAGAGTGCTGCTGTCACACCAAGTCGGGTTTACCAGCCTCCCTGGGTATCCTGCCATCGAGCTGTGCTTGTGCAGTCACATGGAGCCAGAGATTAATTAATTTATGCTTTAAAGGCATCATTTGTTGGGCCTTCTTGCAAAGGAGTGAAAAAGAATGGGTTGATCACTGAGAGAACTGAATGGTTTGGATTGGAAGGGACCTTAAAGCCCATTGGGCAGGGGCACCTTCCACTGTCCCAGGCTGCTCCAAGCCCCATCCAACCTGGCCTGGGATACTTTCAGGGATGCAGGGGCAGCCACAGCTTCTCTGGGCACCCTGTCCCGGGGCCTGCCCACCCTCTGAGTAAAAATATCTTCAGTGTGTTTATGGTGGGATTAGGGAGCACCCCAGGATTTGGGCGTCATCCACCTCCATAGGAGGGGATGGGAAAGGGCTGGAGGCAGCGGCAGCGATGCTGACCCAACTCCCTTTGTGTGGGCACACCTACACTCAATCACAGGAGGCTGAAATTTGGCCTGGTAATTCCTGAGATCATCCATATTTATCAGCCCTCAATCACAGCAGGATTTAGGAGACATCTGTATTTCTTGCACAGAACAAAAGGTAGATATGCTGCTGGAATATTAAGTGCAGCTCTTTCTCTTCTTTGACAGTCATAATGCAACTCTTGAGATGTCATAGATCTCTTCCTAATGAAGTGTCAAAAATATTTACCTTCAGGGCAAATTAAAGGAATAGCAAACATCCTTCCTAGGATTAGAGAGGTTTGGGATGTTCCCGGGAGCAGCTCACAAGCTCTCTCTGCTGGTCCTGCCAAGCCGAGTGTCCTTTGGTTTGATCCAAAGTGCAGAGAAAGGGAGGAATGCAAACAAGAAAGTTCAAATATTTGAAGCTGGAATGTGATCATTTTTCCAGCCTGTTTGGCACCTGTTTGCTCATCTCTGTGTGGATGTGGAAAGAGCCTGAACTGTGATGATGCTGAGGCTGCCGATGGCTCTGGAGGGGCACTGAGCTCTCAGAACTGGTGACAATAAACTCAGAGCCTGTCCACCAGCTCGAGGCACCTGAATTCTGCAGGACTTTACAAGCTGTGAGCTTCAAATGTCAAAGGCCTCTTTCACTGGAGTTTAATGCCTTAAACTCAGCTGCAAGACTTAAACATCTCATTAGTACTGAGCTCCAGTGCCCTGAGCTTTGTACAGAAGGCCTGACTTCATTTAATGCCTGTGCCTGCAGCATCAATACCTTAATTTGGATCCAAATTTTGTTTGTTTTTAGTCACACACGTCTCCAGGCATGAAATGCTGAAGGTGAAATAGATTTCTGGTGTCATTAAAAGCCGTGACTATTAAAACCTGTAGCTTTTATTGAGAGAGAATTTGCCAATATTAAAAATATGATGGGCTTCTGGCCCAGCTAAACCAACCTCATAAATCCATTTTAAGAAATAAATTGGCTTTTTATTGGAAAGGCATCATGCTCCTCTCTAGGGCACTTCTAGGGAGCCTTTGGGCTTCACTGGGCACTCAGTGGGAAACTTGGTTCATTCACGGATGACCCCAAAGGAGCTGGATCAGACGTTGCTCCTGTGGCTGCTGCTGGGTCCCTCATGTGCCAAGTAGGCTTACAGGAATTCTCTTTTTCTTTCTCCCCCAGCTCCATTACCAACATGCAAAGCTGAGTGTGGATAAACCAGAGGGTTTGGTCAGGCAGGACTTTCCTGGATTGGTCATGGTTTTATCCTGAGCTATGTTGTATGAGCTGAACTTACCCTGGAATCCCAGGATGGTTTGAGTTGGAAGGGACATTAAAGCCCATCCATTCCCACCCCTGCCATGGGCAGGGATACCTTCCACTAGCTCAGGCTGCTCCAAAGCCCATCCAGCCTGGTCTTGGACACTTCCAGGCATCCAGGGGCAGCCACAGCTGCTCTGGGCACCCTGTGCCAGGGCCTCCTCACCCTCCCAGGGAACAATTCCATCCCAATATCCCATCTAGCCCTGCCCTCTGTCAGTGGGAAGCCATTCCCCTTGTCCTGGCAGTCCAGGCACAGCTGAGGTGCTGCTTTAATTTTTGTCTTTATTTCTTACCATCCAAACATCAACCTGGTATTTGTCTCCAGCCACTTGCTTGAGTTCAGGTTGGATATTAGGAAACGTTTCTTCATGAAGGAGTGGCGGAGCATTGGAAGGGGGCTGCCCAGGGAACAGTGGAGCCACCAGCCCTGGAAGTGTTCAAGGAATGAGTGGATGTGGCACTCCACAATGTGGTTTAATGGGTAAGGTGATGATCAAAGGTTGGCTTAGGTGATCTTGGAGGTGTTTTCCAACCTTAAAAATTTCATGATTCTATGACATTGCATGTTTTCACATTCATTTCTTCCTTCAGCAATTTATTTATGTGGAAAGCCAACAATTCTTCTGACTCTCCTCCTGTCAAGCTCCCATCTGGTGGCTCTGGAATGTTGCGGGGTTGTATTTCCCCGTGCCAGTTGGAAAGCTGGAATGCTCTGGAAAAGCCCACTGATATCATCAATTTTATGACTGACAGAACAGAGTAAATTTCAGAAAGCTTTTTAACCTTCCCATCTTTCCTAAAATCGCTAACAAAGGAGTTTGAGCTCACCAAGGAGGCAGCATTCTTGGTTTTAAAAGCCTTAAAAAAAATATGGAGCTGGAGAACAAAAACAACACATTTTATATTTATGCTTTTGGTAGTCGAGCCAGATGAAACTTTGTGAATTCAGAAGAAAGCAAAATATTGATAGAGGGAGGGAATTTAATCAGTTGTGCATCCGTGATGAGTGACAGCCAGTGTCATTCCAAGAGCTCATCTTTTGGGCCATTCTGAATGAATCTTGTTTGCTCTTTCCAGCTAAACCAGCCTGGATATTAAGTGCTGGATGGTTCTCTCTGGGAATCTGGGCTGATACGAGTTGGAGTAGCATGGAGCATACACAGCTTTGAGTACCTGGATCGCTTATCTGGTGCTGGTATTCCCTGAAAAATTATCTGGAAATGAAAAAAACCAAAAGGGATGATTTCCACCATATAGAACTTGTTCAGTGCTGGTGAGGAAACAATTAATGATGATTAATGGCCCCCTTGAAGACTTAATGACCTTGCACAGATAATTCTCTTTTAGTAGCTGTGGTGTCTCATAAACAGCTCTGCGCTCTGTTCTCTGTGAGCAGGGACAGGACCCAGGGAATGGCTGGAGCTGGGTCAGGCTGGAGATCAGGGAAAGGTTCTTCCTCCAGAGGGTGCTGGGCACTGCCCAGGCTCCCCAGGGAATGGGCACGGCCCCAAGGCTGCCAGAGCTCCAGGAGCCTTTGGACAGCGCTCCAGGGATGCCCAGGGTGGGGTTGCTGGGGGGTCTAGGCAGGGCCAGGGGTTGGATCAGTGATCCCTGTGGGTCCCTCCCAGCTCAGGATATTCCATGATTCTACAAACTCTTCATGCTGACACAAACCCATATTGTTTTTCATTCTTAAGTCGTGGCACAGTATGGATTTTCAATGGATTTAATGTGCACCTTTTCAAAGTTAAGGCTGGTTTTTATTCCAGCATTAGCTTAAGCAACAGGCCTCAGAAGCAGTGCCAGTATTTCCATAAAAACCTGCTGATAGATCCTGACGTGTCCCAGATGCTGAGGCTGCGACCAAGACTAATGAGTGCTCAGACATTAATTAGCTCCCGCCTCGCTGATCCTTGAAGGAGCATGGGAAAGCTCTGTCGGGGTCCTTGGAAACACTTCTCTCTGGATACAGGTTGAACAGGAGCATAAGGAATGGGGCTGGAGAGGCCAGGATGGGGCTACACGGGGTTTTCAGGAGCAGGGAAGTTGGAATAACAATTCCTGGGGCTGCCTGGTTGATGCCAGCTCTGCATTCTGATCTAGTTCAGCAACAGTGCCAGGGCAGCTCTGTGTCCTGAACTGGGGTGCCCAGCAGGTCCCTGGGCACCACTGCAGGAATGCCACTCAGTCCTTGCATATTTCAATAAAAAGTTATTTGATTGCACCAGAAATACCTGTGCTCCATCAGAATATCTCCATTATGAAGGACATTCTTGTGTAAGTCTGTGCACAAGTTGCTGAGATGGTTTTTTCTTTGATATTTCCTTTTCAATGAGAATTTGGTAGTGGAGGTTTCTCAGAATTAAGCAGTTCTTAGGTACTGTTGCAGACTTGAAAGTCAGCTCATATTTTTCTACTTTTTAATTGTTTTATTCTTTCTTCTGGAGCCGTTTAATGCCAACAGAGGCAGAAGAAATTGCTGGAAAAGCAAAACTGAGTGCAGCAAAGTTAAATGAAGCATTTCATGTAGCAGCCGTATCTGTGCTCTGGGATCTAATGTTTTAAATGTCAGAGTGGCAGAAATTTGCTGGGCCAAGATGTAACTTTATTTAAAGGACAAGGTTAATGTACTTGTACTTATGTACTCCTTCCGTACATATTTACCTTGTTTGCCTCTGCTTGTTTCGTTTTCCCCACTAGGCTGATGATAAGGACACTGGGAATTACAGTGCCATGCAATACAGGCTCATCATTCCCCCCATCAAGGATGGCAAGGAAGGCTTTGTGATCGAGGCTTACACGGGGCTGATCAAAACTGCCATGCTCTTTAAAAACATGAGGAGATCCTATTTCAAGTTCCAGGTCATTGCCACTGATGATTACGGCAAAGGACTGAGCAGCAAAGCAGAAGTGCTTGTAAGTATCAGCCAGGGATTATTATTATGGAATATTTCCTGAGGAAACTCAAACACTGAAGAAAGTTTGATTCCAGGCAGACCTAGAGAAAAGCCATAAAGTACTTGTGCTTAATTTTTTGAAGGCACTGGAATAAAGCTTTTCATTTCTTAAACCAAAAGATTTTGTGACCTGTTGGAATGAGTCCAGAGGACCACCAGGATGATCAGAGGGATGGAGCAGCTCTGCTGGGAGGAAAGGCTGGGATAGCTGGGAATGTTCAGCCTGGAGAGGAAAAGCTTTGGGCTGCCCTCATTGTAGCCTTCCAGGACCCAAAGAAGCTACAAGAAACATGGAGAGAGACTTGGGACAAAGGATGGAGTGCCAGGACATAGGGAATGGCTTCCCACTGCCAGAGGGCAGGGCTAGATGGGATATTGGGAAGGAATTGTTCCCTGGGAGGGTGAGGAGGCCCTGGCACAGGGTGCCCAGAGCAGCTGTGGCTGCCCCTGGATGCCTGGAAGTGTCCAAGGCCAGGTTGGAGCAGCCTGGGCTAGTGGAAGGTGTCCCTGCCCGTGGCTGGGGGTGGGATTGGATGGGCTTTGAGGTCTCTTCCAACCCAAACCATTCCCTGATCCTATGATTCTGTGTCCCTGCTGGTCATGTCCAAGTTGTCTTAGTTGCTTATGTTAAGGAATAATTTTGGGCTAAGAGTGAACTTTTCAGTCCCCGAGAAAGCAGAATTTCAGAACTGGCATCACCTTTAGGCGTCAGGTTTGTGGTTTTGTGCTGTCCAAAGAACATTGACTTAGTCCAGGCACTGAAACCATCCAAGCTAAATTTCCCTAAAGCAAATAAACTTGATGGATTGGCTCAATATTAGCAAAATGCGAAAGGGATGGAGTGCATTATCCACTCCATGGGAACACTGTCAAAGGATACATATGAGAACCAGAATCTTTGGTGTGATGAGTTCTGCAGTTCACCAAATAAACATAAAAGATGATGCCCTCATGCTTGACCTCCCAAAGTGATGGGACATTCTCAGGTAATTTAGGCACTAATGGAATATTAAAATATAGCCAGAAGGAATCGACATTAGCATTAGAAAGTGAAGGATGTCTCATTAATTTATAGAGGTTTCTTTCTGATGTCTGGCTGAGTGATGAGCAGTGCAGCCAGTTGCTTTGAGCAAGGCCTGGAAACATGGAGGAGCTGGAGATACAGTTCCAGACTGACCACATCCTACCTAGAACACTGGCACATGGACCTGTTGGAATGAGTCCAGAGGAGCACCAGGATGATCAGAGGGATGGAGCAGCTCTGCTGGGAGGAAAGGCTGGGAGAGCTGGGATTGTTCAGCCTGGAGAGGAAAAGCTTTGGGGTGACCCAGTTGTGGCCTTCCAGAACCTGAAGGAGCCGACAGGAAATACAGAGAGACAGTTTCCAAGGGATGGAGTGCCAGGACAAGAGGGAATGGCTTTGCAGTGCCAGAGGGCAGGGATGAATGGGATGTTGGGAAGGAATTGTTCCCTGGGAGGGAACTCCCTCCCTGGGAGGGTGGGCAGGCCCTAGCACAGGGTGCCCAGAGCAGCTGTGGCTGCCCCTGGATGCCTGGAGGTGTCCAAGGCCAGGTTGGACATTGGGGCTTGGAGCAGCCTGGGCTAGTGGAAGGTGTCCCTGCCCATGGCAGGGGTGGCACTGGGTGGGCTTTAAGGTTCCTTCCCCCCTGGCCATTCTCTGATTTTATGCACCGAGTGTGATCCATATACTAGGATCATCTCCCATGATTTTAACAGGATTTTGCAGCTGTGGGGTCAGGGGCTCAGGCTCTCAGGTGCTATTTCTTTCAAAACCAGCTCAAAAAGTGCACAGAGAACAGATACATTAATTTAATTACCACCATGCAAAAGAATAAGATGTGGGGGAAGAAGATAGGACTGCACTTGGAGGCGGTCTTGGGAGAAGAGGCGGGTCACCACCAGAAGGACAGTGCTGGGAGGAAGCAGAGCAGAGCAAAGTAGGCTCCAGAACTGGGACCAGGATGCTTCCCCAGAGCCAAGCACAGCTCTGGGAGCAGCAGGATCTGCCAAATCCCCTGGTCAAAGGTCTTCACGCTGGCAGGTACAATCCATGGGAAGGACACCAGGATGGCTCAAGTCAGACACCTGTGGGTTGACAGTTTGCTTCCATGTGATGGAGTTTTCCTTCTCAGCATCTGTGAGGTGAAAGAGATACAAGGATTTCGTTTTAAAATGAGTTTGCTGCAAGGAAACCCTAAACCCTAAAGGTGCTGAGGCAGTGGAGGTAGTGGATATTCACTATCATTATTTAAGATTATGGATATCATCTTTATGATGTCATAGATAGCACCTTAAATCAAATGTTTGTTGGGGTTTGAGGTTTCAAGCCCCCTCCTCATTTGGGCCCCAGCTACTCCCAGGAATCCATTGGTGCCATACCAGAATCAAGAGTCTTTGTAAGCTCTGCCTTGCTGAATTTAAAACTTGGGAAGTGCCTAATGAGTGAAGCCCAGGATCAAAGGGGTATCAGTCATGGGCTAGAGGTTACCAAAAATTTTCTGCTTTGCCTGCCTTTACAAATGGGGATAACAAGCAAGTTAATGTTACCATGGAAACCTCAAATGTCGCTTGATTTTTGTCCAACACTCTTGGTTTCCTATAGCTTGTCATGAATGTGTGTTTATCCCTGGTTTTGTACATGAACAAGTGAAGATAATTGTGATTTCTTCCATATTAAAAGAATTACTGCCTTTCTTTTTGGTGTTGCCTTTACGCTGTTTTCAGTTCCTGGTGCACAGTGGTTGCTTGAATTGGCTAATGTAATTAATTCTATTATATTAATCATTGCTTTCTGTTGCATGATTTTAGTCTAAAATTTATTTGGAGCTCATTATAATTCTGTGTTTCTTACACAGAAGCCTGTACGTGCTGATCAGGGCATCAGATGACATTTCAAGAACATTTAAATATTTAAAGTTGAATTAAGCTTCAAAGCTGGTGAATCAGTGTTTGATGTGGAAGTACATTTAGGCTTTTCTGCTGCTGTGCTTCCAGGCCTCCACTTTGAAAAATAAGGGCTTATTTATTTCTTTTAGAATCAACTAACCCTTGATTTTTAAATTTATAAGCTTTAACATTGACCTAGTTTTCCAAATTTTCCTCCAGAATCCTCTACAGGATTGGAGTGATGTTGGATTCATAGTAAAATACAGTAATTTCCAGATATTTGCTCTGAGGTTACTCCATACCTTGGTGGAAAACTGAAATTTAATTTTATTCCAACAAAGCACACAAGTATTGAGTGGATTAGAAGCATTTTTTCCTGCTTTGTTTTTCTTTTTTTTTTTAAGGAAAAAGCTCAGTTGTAAAATGTGTAGTTTTATGATAGAGGGAGAAGCTAAAACAATTGGAGATAAAAGTAAAACTTCTCACTGATCGCTTTAATGTAAATGAACAATTTCCTTCCTGATTTTCTAACAAAGTAGCATTGATTTTGTGGAATTAATCCAGAATTTCCATTTCCCTTGGTGCAGATTGCATGACTCCAAGGGAGGATTTTCCTGGCATCCAAACCACCCAAGTGCTCAGAAGTAATTTTGAATACAGCCCGTGGGAGATCTGGGATTCCCAAAGTCAAATCTAAACTAAGAGCAGCTTTTGCTGTCCCCACCTTAAAAATCCTGATTTTGATGCAGACCTGGAATTACAATTCCAGTTAAATCGTTTATGTTTATGGGCTTTGGCTACAAGATTTCCCAGCTCTCCCATTTGGAATTAAAAGGAAAAATCTGGATATCAGGGCATGGTGTGGAGGCAGGAAAGGAATTTTTCCTTTGCTGTTGCATGGAGAGGGGGCTGTGCCTGGCAGTGCCGACTGAATTTCCCTCTTTTCTTTCCAGGTCTCTGTGGTCAATCAGTTGGACATGCAAGTGATTGTCTCCAATGTTCCTCCCACCCTCGTGGAGCAAAACAAAGACCAACTCATTGGGTAATCAATTTATTTCCTCTCCAAATATCAGACAATTCCCTGGCTTAGGGATTGGATGGATCAGGTAGTGAGGGAGGTTTTTTATCTGGTCAATAAGAGTCCCCAGAGACCACAGCAGCAGCAGGTTCCAAGGGTCAGGTTTGCACTTCTGGCTTCTTTTTGTAACACGGAGATAATTTTCTCTACTTGCTGTCATGGAATTAGCCAATATGGGATAGAAAATGCTGTAGGAAATAGTTTATAAGCAATCTTTGTCCTTTTTTTGTCATTTCAATCAGTGATGAATGGCACTTCTCAGATTCCCACAGATCTGATCCATCCTGCTTGTTGTTGTCCATGGGATATGAAACACCTTGGGGTTGATGGTACAACCAGTCGTTGGAAAAGTCTCCAAGTGCCTCATATCTTCACTGGGCTAGGAAAAATTCCTGATGAATTTGCTCCCGGAGATTGTTCCCCTTGTTCCCCTTTTCTTCCTCTGTTTTGGGCCAGGTGTGTGTTGGGTCTGAGAAATTAGAACATCAGAACCACCAATGAAGTTGTTTAGGCAATGGGCTACTGCACTTCCTGGATCCAGGAATAACTTCCTGAATGGAGGTGTTGCCTATAAATAGAAATAGTTTCCTAAAAGGAGGTATTGCCTAGAACCAGGATAACTTCCTGAAAGGAGATACTGCCTAGAAATATGAATAATTTCCTAAAAAGAGGTATTGCCTAGAACCAGGAATAACCTCCTGAAAGGGGGGATTGCCTAGAAATAGGAATAGCTTCCTGAAAGGAGGCTCTATTGATGTGAGGTCAAGCTCTTTTCTCAAAAACCAGTGACAGAAGGGGAGGAAATTGCTTCAGACTGCACCAGGGGAGGTTTAGATTGGATTTTAGGAAGAATTTCTTCATGAAAAGGTGTTTTCAGCTTTGGAAGGGGCTGTCCAGGCAAGTGTTGAGTCCCCATGCCTGGAAGTGTTCAAAACCATATGGAATTGGCACATGAGGACATGGGTTAGTGGTGAACAGGGTGGTGGTGGTTGATGGTTGGACTTGGTGACCTTGGAGGTCACTTCTAACCCAAACCATTCTGTGATTCTGTATTTCACAGTGAACAAAGCTTTGTAATGAGTACAAAGTTTTAAAAACCCCACAATATTATCAGGTTTTGAGTTCTCCAAATCAGCTTGGGAAGCCTTTACCTTCACAAACACCATGGGCAGATTAGTGTAGCTGGAGAATTTCTCTTCTAAGAATAAGTTTTTAAGGACAGCCTTTGCCAGAAGAATTACATCAACCTATTTTCAAATTGGCCCATTCATTCCTGAAAATATTTGCAGAGAACAAATATCTCAAAAATAATTTTGTAGCTGTGTACAAAGGTCTGATTCACAGAGAAATCTATTTATTTCACTGCTCTCTTCAAATTTCTTATGTTTTCCTCCTAAATTTAAAAGATCACACTCTCCCTGTTTTTAGACAGGTTTAATAATTCATGCAGCCCATAAAAACAAAATAAGAATTTGTGACTTTTTTGTGTGCAACCAAAGGCAAAGGGAAAACAAATTATTTGGAATCTCAGACCAAAGTAGTTTTGCCACTTCAAATAATGCAGTAATTTATAAAAATTTAATGTGTAATTAATTAATAGATAAAAAGACTATCATCAACCCTGTCTAGTGGGATGTGTCCCTGCCTGCGGCAGGGGAGTTGGAACAAGATGATTCTTAAGATCCCTTCCCAACATAAACCATTCTGTGTTCTGTGAATTAAATTAGTCACTACACAGGTTACTCAGCTCTTTCTCTTCTCATTTTGGCAAATATTAATCCCTGAAAATAGAACATTTAGCCAGCAGTTGGTGATGGGGAATGTTAGGGAGGTGGGTACATGAGTCATTTGTGGATTTACAGTGATATTTCGCAATAAAATAAATAGTGGTTTAAACAACTTTGGAGGAGAAGTTATACCAGCTTCTGTCATTTTCACAAGGAGTTATGAGGTATTAAGAATTATATAATTCAGTTTTTCCACTCTCAGCACAGCCAGAGATGGGTGGGAGTTAATGGTCCATATAAAGGGAGCAAAGCAGGGAAGAGAAGATTTAAGCGTCAATATTTGGCTTAGGAGTTTTTTGAGAAATACAATGGACTTGTCTTCCCTGACACTTCCAATAGGATCTTTTGCAGTCATTCAATGTTTTCCTCCAACTGCTTTAATCTCATCAAGCTTTTCATACTCTCTGGGCTGCACAACAATGTCCCGTCTGCCATTTTTCTTGCTCACTGCAATGGCTGTGCAGAGAGACCCCTTTCTGTCTTCTGCAGGAGGGGAAGAGAAAATAGGCTGAGGCTTCATGGAAAACTCAGTGTGTGCTCCTCTCCTTTAGAAAACTTGGTGGAGACAGGTGCCAGAGTGTTCTTGAAACACAGAAGTTTGGGGGAATGCCTGTTTGTTGGGCAAGGAACAGCATTTCATGGAATCATAGCATATCCTCCATTGGAAGCAACCCAGAGACATCATCGAATCCCACTCCTGAAATTCAACTAGAATAAAACAGCCAAAGTCGTTCTCAGAGCTTTTAATTCTTTGGTTTTCACGTGATGGCCACTTAAAGCTCTGCCTGAAGTCAGATAAGCCACACTGCCAAGAGAGACCTGAGCTTCTCCCATCCTGCAGGGAAGAGAACTGTCCTGGGAAGTAAATTCTTCTGTACACTCCTGTATAGATGAGATATCACATCAGTTCCTCTGAACTGGAGCAGTGGAGTGGCTTAAAATGAGAGTTTGGATCAAATATAGAGTCACAGGATGGCTCAGGCTGAAGGGAGTACAGTGGGTGCCTGGTGGCACCTCCCTGCTCCAGCAGGGCCATCCCAGAGCACAGGGCACAGCATTGTGTGCACACAGCTCTGCAACAGCCCCAGGGAGGAGAGCCCAGAGCCTCTCTGGCCAATCTGTTCAGGGCTGGGCACTGCCCAGGGAAGAAGTTGTGCCTCTGGTGCAGGGGAATTGCTGGGCTCAGTCCCTGCCTGTGGCTCTGGTGCCATTGCTGGGCCCCTGGAGCTGAGCCTGGGCCCTGCTCTGCCCCTCCCTGCACCCAGGGACACCCAGGGCTGAGGGCCCCTCTCAGCTGGGGCTCCTCTCCAGGCTGAGCAGCCCCAGCTCCCTCAGCCTTTCCTGGGCACCGAGATGCTCCAGGCCCTTCCTCAGCTGCGCAGCCTCCGCTGGCCCCGCTCCAGGAGCTCCTGGCCCTGCTGTGCTGAGGATCCAGAGCTGGACACAGCACTGCAGAGGGGACCCCAGGGCTGGCCACAGGGGCAGGATCCATCCCTGACCTGCTGCCAGTGCTCTTCCTGCTGCCCCTAGGATATCAAGATCCCCAGGTCTTCCTTGTGCAGCTCTCCAGGGTCTGTCAGTTCAGCCGTGCTTTTCTCAGTCAGTTTTGTGCTCTGATAAGAATGAGGCACTTCGCCAGGTAAGGAAGAACCATGCTGAACCCTCTAACACAATGCAGAAGTGGGCAGGCAGGCTTTTCCCTGAAAATCCAAATGTACAATCAAGTGCTGATTCTTGGAGTTATTGCTGAAGGAGTTTTTTGAAATATGAATGTTAAACCTTCCAACTTAATGGTTTGCATATCTAACGCTGACTGCCATCATTCTTCAAAGGAACTCTACTTAATGCACAGAAACTGTGCTGCACTTAAAAGAGATGTTATAAAATATTACAGCAGTAAATACTGCTGTAAATTATAGATCATAATATACAGCACATGTACATTGTGCATCACATAAGATTTTATGTCTAATCATAGTATATGAGACAATAAATTTTATATCTGGGAGCTGGAACACACAGTTCAAGGAAGTGTTTCAGACGTAGATGATTTCCCTGCAGTTGTGTTTTTTCTTTTCCTCAGTCCCTGAATTGGTAAAAAATGAGCACATCTCAGCTGCAGTTACTTTTGCAGTTACTCAGTCTTGTTACTTTTCCCACAGGAGAGGTCACATTCCGGTGCTCGCTTTATGATTTTTGCCAGATAATTACTGAATTAAGTCTAATTACAGCTGACTGGACTGTTTGCCTGTTGGGGTGGTTGCAGTGACCTTGCCCTTGAGCCCTCTCCACAGGTGGCACTTGGTTTCCTCACCTTTATGAAACGTTTCTGAGTCACAGGTCCAGCTGTAGCTGCTTTGTCCTTTACCCTTTACCTCTCTGACAGGAACATTTTGGGGTCACTTTGCTCCTGTCCCTCCACTCCACCTCCCCTCCCCTTTTTCTCTGTCACTTCTTCACACTGTAATCTTTCATGCCAAATCAAATTGGAAACTTAGAAAAGGAATAGATTAGATAATAACAGAATTGATTGAATTAGATTAAATAGATCCAATCTGATGAAATAAATAGATTAGGGGGACATTTGCCACCAACTGGCTGTCTCCTGTTTCATGTCCAGCCAGTCTGGCTTTGCTGGGAAAGTGTCCCAGGGCTTGGTGCAGTGTTCACAGAGCCTGTTCCACCCTCCCTCATGAGCAATCAGAATGATTAATAACTGCAGGCCACCTTTATTAAGTTGGGTAATAGAGACCCAAGCTTCTACAACTCCAGCTTTTCCACTTGCTATTCACCCTGGCAGCTGGGAAGCCCTGGTTCAGCGAGCTCCTACTCTCCGCAGCTCCTGGGGTTGTTGTGGTAATGGATCTCTCCAAAGCTCTCTAATGCAGTGGATAAAGCTGTAAATGCCTGCTTTCCCAGGGAATTGCTGACAATTGCAGGAAAAGCCCTTCCGTGCTGAGATCTGGAGATTGTCCTCGGGTCAGAGGGGAGATGTCTCTGGGTATTATTCTTTGGATGAGTGCAATGTTCCTTCTGCAACTGGGACAAATGAGGCTGAAATAAAAAGTTGGAGCGTATGTAGATGTTTTGGAGGGCAGAATTTTACAGGATGAGCACAAAGAGAAGGAAAGCAACTTCAGCAATGTGCAAGAAAGGACATTTCCTTTCTGGTGTGCAAACCAATCTGCTTGTAGTGGTGTCTGGAGTGACAGTGGGACTTGAATCTTAAAGGCTTTTTCCAGCCTTAATGATTCCTGATTCTCTGCTTTTATAGGATTAGGATAAGTGAGTATAAAGGCATTGGCTCTGGGTTGTTTTCTAAATATTATTAATTGTATTATTATGAAATATTATATATGTTATTCTATGCAGAGGGAATTGTCTCTGTGCTGCTCCTTCCTGCTGGACACGTGTGATGGAAAAACAACCTTTGTGAAAGGCTCTTTTATAAAAAAGGGATGGTTTTAGGCTTGGAATAAACCCTAGGCACCACTGGATGAGCAAACCCTTCCCTGAGTTCTATTTGTGTTGTAATAAGGAATCTGGGAGTTGAGGCTCCACTGTATCCCCCCAAATCTATCACTGACTGCACCAGAGGGGCTGAAATTGGTCCTTGTCTCTTTGGGAAGGTCCAGTTGAAAAGCCAGTGGTTTCATTGTCAATTATTAATCTCACAAAGACTCCGCATGGCTAGAATTTGGCTGAAGTGGAGCAGAGTTGAGGAGTTAATTAAAGCACTTGAAAAGTCTGTATTGATGCTGGTGGCGGGGGCTGGGTGCTCTCAGCTCTGCATGGTTGCAAAATTTGTATTTTCAAATACCTAGAATACAAATTTATCATTATTGTTGCACCAGGTTATTTTTGGGAACTAGAATTTTGGCCAAAACTTATGCAGGATATTGAATCTTCAACACTACTCACTCCAAGTCTTTTGAGTCCTGAAAGAAAGAATGCTTGGGGGCTTTTTTTTTTTCCATTTCTAAAAATATTTTCTGTGCTCCAAAAACACAATAGGTTGTTAAATTCCTAAAGAACTTCTTGCTGTTATGCCAGGGTGAACCCCTAAATTTAATCCTGTGTACTCGAGGGACTTGTCTGCTTGGAAGGGGATGCAGCAACCTCGGGTATGGATATAAACACATGGACATGGCACTGAGAGCAGGCTGGGAATGTGGTGCCTTATCCCAGATTTTGGAGTCTGATCTGCTGCTTTCAGGGATTTTCTATGAACTACCAGTTCAGGAATGTTCTGAAAGCCCCTTTCCAGTAACTACGGGGGATGTGCAAGAAGGCTGGAGATGGGATTTTCACGAAAGTGGCAAGTGACAGGACACGGAGGAGTGGCTTCCCACTGCCAGAGGGCAGGGATAGATGGGATATTGGGAATAATTCCTTCCCTGGGAGGGTGGGCAGGCCCTGGCACAGGGTGCCCAGAGTAGCTGTGGCTGCCCCTGAATCCCTGGAAGTGTCCAAGGCCAGGCTGGACAGGACTTGGAGCACCCTGGGATAGTGGAAGGTGTCCCTGCCCATGGCACGGGTGGCACTGGCTGAGCTTTAAATTCCTTTCCAACCCAAACCGTTCTGAGACTTCATGGAGAATTCCCCAGCCAAGGGACAACTCAGCAGACCAACACCCCTATATTATTTTGCCTTTCTATTTATTTTGCATCTAAAGATGAAAAAAAAAAATCACCTCAGGATTTTCAGGGAACTTTGGGCCTCAGGATCCCTCAATGACAGAGCGACTCCTCTTGTCCAGTGTTGCTGCTGGGAATCGGGAGAGCTGTGCTAATGGGGGTACATTGGGAGGCATTTTCCTCACTACTGAGCAGCTCCAGTGGACTTGGAGCAGTTGTAAAGGCTCTTTGCCTGTTCTGCTCCTGCTTCCACCTCTTACATACCACTTGGGAGGATGGGAATGACCCTTGTGGGATTAACAAGTGACAGACTCATTTTAATTTGAATTCTGCTGATCAATACAGCAGAGCTGTCGACACTGTTGTTACTGAAAAGTAGGAATCTAAAAAAAATTGGCTTTTGTGAGTACCACTACAAGCAAGTGGCCATTTCCTGAAGGGCTTCTAAAACACTACAGTGTTTTCAGCATCGCAAGTTCAGCTGAAGGATTTTTCAAACAACTCTACAGGGAACTGCCCTATTTTTAGGTGTATTCTTTAAGTGCAGCTTTTCAGTCTTCAGTGTGATTTTATTCTCTGTTTTAACCTAAACGTGGAATTTGTGTGTTTCAAATTGAACACTGCTGCCATTTTGCTGGACTTTGTGGGGTTTCCTGCAATGTCCATATAGCCAATGGCTGCAGTGTACCCATTTCTCAGGAAGTGATGTCACAGAATTCCAGACTGGTTTGGGTTGGAGCGGGCCTTAACACCCATCTCATTTCACCCCCTGCCATGGTCAGGGACACCTTCCACTATCCCAGGCTGCTTCAAGCCCCATCCAGCCTGGCCTTGGACACTTGCAGGGATCCAGGGGCAGCCACAGCTACTCTGGGCACCCTGTGCCAGGGCCAGCCCATCCTCCCAGGGAACAATTCCTTCCCAATATCCCATCCATCCCTGCCCTCTGGCAGTGGGAAGCCATTCTCTGTGTCCTGCCCCTCTATCCCTTTCCCAAACATTGTTTGTTCTTCAGTTTCAATAATGTTTTAGACAAAGATATTCTCTAAGGCAATGAATTCCAGCAGGATGCCAGGAATTTCTGAGGAAAGGGAATGTTGTAACTGATCCTGCCAGAAGTGACCCCACATTATAACTTTCCAACCTGATGGAGCATTTCTGTCTTGGGTGTAATAAGAGCTCTGTACAAGGACAGAAAAGGACAAGGGGAAGTGGCCTCAAGCTGTGCCAGGGGAGGCTCAGGTTGGACAGCAGGAGGGATTTCTCCATGGAAAGGGTGCTCAGGCCTTGGCAGGGGCTGCCCAGGGAGGTTTGGAGTCCCCATCCCTGGCAGTGTCCAAGGAAGGGCTGGATGTGGCACTCAGTGCTCTGGACTGGGGACAAGGTGGGCATCAGGCACAGGGTGGATTCTGTGATTCCATGAAAAGCATCTCCTCCTGCAGCAAGAGAAGATGATTAAATGCTAATTATGGAGACAAGTCCTTTATGTGTTTGTTCTGCCTGACGCCTCGTGCCGAACACCCTTCTAAGAATGGTTGTGGTTTCTTTTTTAGCCGTTTAGAATCCCATCATGTTTGATGGGGTTTTATAGTAATCTCCGTATCCCAGATTGGTCCTGTCAGGTTTTCCCTGGGGAAATTATTGTTGCTGAAATGCCTGTGACAGGTTCTCACCTTGGCTGCCAGTGCAGAGCATGTCAGAAGCAGAGATAAGCAGAGTTCTCTATATCTGCAAACAACAAGAGAGCTTGTTCAGAGGACACCACTCCATGAGCACCTTGTCAGCCAATCTGTAGCCCTATTTTCTCTGCAGTAATTCCATATATTCATTCCTCAGGTATGACCTGGCTCTGACATACTTGAATTTTTCAAGATCTTATAGAAAAGCTTAAATGCTTACAACAGGTTTTAAGGCCCACTAAATTTCCACAGAAAGAGAAGAGATGTTCCTCGGATAAATGTGAATCAAGAGTCTTGAAAAATCAGGAGCTGGTGGAAATTTTGTGTCAGGAAAAAAAAACAACACGGCAAAAATGTAACCTCAGCAACTGCAGAAGGTTTTGTGTTAAACAAGTGACACCTTAAAGTCACTGATGTCGTTTTTTGTGGGAGATGTGTCTTCCTCCACACACTGGTGCATCCTTGGTGGATCAGGCAACCCATTCCCTGTAGTTTCCTTGCTTTTGCCTCCCAGCTCAGCTATTGCTTTTTTATTTTCTGATCATATCAATTAGCCCAGGAAATTCTGTATTTCCTTATACGTTTAGATGGATTTTTTACACTTCCAAATGCTCTCGTTTATTTCTCCCTCCTCTTTTTGCACAGAGTTGATGATATTTGCATTTATGCCTTTGTTTATAAAACTGTCTGTGGGCTTTAAGTGAACCTTTCTTGGTCGCATGTTGGAAACTTCATCAACCTTTAGCAAGTCTGGTTGTTGTTGTTTTTGTTGATACTGTTGTTATCTCTAAATTCTATCAGCCTTTCTTTCCCCTGCTTGTGGAATCCTGCTGCAGTTTATTTGATTTTATTTCCTGTGGTAAAAGTGTCAGCCCAATATTCCAATTTCCTCCTGCCTGTAAAACCTGGTGCCTTTTGGAGCAGCAGGTGTTGCAGCTGCTGAAATGTTGTGTGATATCAGAGGGCCAGATGAAATATCCCACCAAAAATTGTTCAAGTGGTTGTTTCTCTGGGTGAAAATTTATGAAATGCACCCTGTGGAAGGCTGGAATGGAAGTGCTAGAATCATATAAGTTAATAAAAGACTGACAAGGGGATTTTGTGTGAAATATAGGTGGTGGTTCCCATGAGCCATTTAAAACTCGACTGGGGTCATAACTACAAAGAGCTCAGCTTAAGGACACAATTTCTGAAGACCTCTCCAAGCCCTGTTGAGCTTTTCTCAGGAGTTCAGCATTTCAGAGGTTATGCGGAGCAGCGATTCCTTTTTAAAAGGGCTCTGAAGGTCAAAATCTTTTTCATCCTATGGGTTTTGCATATCAGTACCTCATTTGGGCTGGGGTCAGTGGTGAGCAGCACAAATCAATCACTGCAGCCTTCCAGCTCCGTCTTCCCTTTAGGATTTTGGAACGCTACGTCCAAGACCAGATTCCAGGGGCAACAGTCGTGGTGGAATCCATTGGAGCACGGAGGTTTGGAGATGGATATTCTGAGGAGGATTACACCAAGTCTGACCTCATGGTCTACGCCATCGACCCACAAACCAACAGAGCCATCATGAGGAATGAACTTTTTAAGTGAGTATTTTTTTTTGTTGATCTCCCTCTATTTCCATGGATTGTTTGGGAATCTGTTGGTCTGTTAGAAACTGGTTCAGCATAACGAGAACAGAAAATCCATTGAAACAGCTGCTGCATGGATATCCCCTATGGATACCTTGGTAATTTGCCACTTCCTATTTCAGTCCAGTGCCTTGGGCTAAATTGTCCCAGTCCACATGATTCAGACATTGTCACCACGACAGCTTGTAATAGGTTTTCTCCACCCTGTGGAGGAGCTTCCATCTGAAATTCCTCCAAGGAATTTCCTTCCTGTGTACCCAAAGTCCTGTGTGATCTTCAGGCTTTCGTGCTACAGTGTTGATCTTCAGGCTTCCCACAGTTTCTGTTTGGAGCATGAGTCGGTTTTTCTTTTCTTTGGAAATTGAAGGAAAGGAAGGGAAGGGAAGGGAAGGGAAGGGAAGGGAAGTTCC